>JAURVB010001122.1:0-13661 GCA_033002965.1 Piper betle | reverse complement strand
CACTGGTATTCGCTTCTTTTCTTCTCCGTTCTTCGAATGGTTGTCCTCGGTTTTGACCTGTTTTTTAAAAAAGATCGACGGGTTCATTTCTGAGGAGGAAGAACTGCTTCGTTGGACGGTGGGGTCCACCGTGCCCTCCACCGCCCGAAATCGGTGGGGCCCACCTGCTTCCTGTTACGTTTTCCGTCAGGCTGGAACGGGGATTTATTCATATTTAGTGGGGGGAGGGGTATTTTTGGTACATTGCACTGGTCAACCGGAACCAACGAAAAAATGAGAAATTTTGATTTTAAATCCTCGATAATAATCACGCCATCTTGATTAATTAATTTATCCCACCGTTAAGACCATTAAAATTGCTTACTTCGAATGGAAAATGGTTTTCTAACGTTGAAGATGTCACGGAATTCTTGATGAAAATTTAATGTCTGATGACGTAGATAGGAAGACCTATAACGTTTTATAATTCTTAATTTTTTAATTAGTATGCTCTCGGTTTTAAACCTATTTGATAGACATATATGACTAAAAAGGTTTCATGGTAAGGCAAGGTTCTAATGTTTGATCACAACTCACTAACAAGCTAACAAGTTGAAGTGATGGCATGTAAGCATGTTTAACATACTGATCCAATCAATTTTTACAGTTTTTCTAAATTCTTTTCATGGGTTAACATCCAATTTAATTGCTTAATCAAATTTTCAGACTCTTTTACTTTTTAATTTTTGTTTAAAAGAAATATTTGGTGAACGATTATAAGTGGCATGGTTTTAACCCCAAATTTATTTGATTGGTCAATTTTATTACTGCTTCTTCGTTTGAATAGGAAGGAAACTGAAAGGTGACTGAAAATTAGTGATAGAATGAGTAGCTGACGATGTCAAGGAAGAAAGAAGAGAGAAAGTTTGGAAAAAAATAGAGTTTTGGTTAATCAAAGTGATTAACCATCTCCATGTTATTTATAAACATAGCCAATTCAGGAAGTCACTTACATTCAAAATTTAGAAGACTAACAAACTCCTAGAAATAAGCATCTAATCTTATCTAGAAAATTACGTACTAATGGCTAATTCAAACCATAACAAAGTCGTAGCTTTTATTATTTCTAAGAAATTTAAAATTTTTTCATCACCTTTCATGATATGGATTTTATAATACTGTTATTTCTTTGTAGTTGTTGATTGTTAGTGAACTTAAGACATCATAAAAGCATTATAAACTGAAATTACAATGACCAAATATGTGTATGTGTGCTTAATGGTTGATAACATGCCATTAAAAATGGAGCCTTAGATTTTTCATTTTCATTATTTGATTTGAACTTTCTAACTCTTTCCACAATTGGAGTTTGCGAATTCAAATTATCATTCTAAATAATGACAAGTTCTTTATTAGGTTTCTAATTCTATTGGTGTTAAAAATGAAAAAACAAAAAAAAGACTTTGATGCAGCCCAATAGCAAGTTTCTTCCTTCCCTTCAAAGGCAAGCTAAAAAGGAGAAGACAGAATCATGTGACAGTGCACCATGGCAATTTTAACATTATAGTGCTACAAAGCAATTTAGACACTTTAGAACATGATATTTAACCTAACCCACTAAAACAGATGAAGTTGATCACATCCGTCTCACATGAATCCTATATGCCACCTTCACTTAACACAAACTTTTGCAATTAAATAGCATCATGATCAGAGATTGACCAGCTACTGGTTGTAATTTGGAACATCGGAAGAGTCAATTCAACAAACATGTGGGTGGTGGCAGCTCATTATGTGCACATATTAACAAAGCTTTTGGTGACCATCTAACAAAAAAGAAAAACAATATAGCGAGCAGATGAGCTAATTCGATTGAACATGAAATGTCACCTTTACCGTCCTTGACGATCTTCCTTTCCTGAGAAGAAATATTGGCTCTGGAAAGACGATACAAATTGTGAAAAAAATGTCCATCTCATACATATTTTATATGTATAGGAAAGGTAAACGAAACATAGAAGCATAACAGATGACATATCACAAACTTCTTTTGGGATTAGGAACTTTATCATAGTGAAAGGCGTTGATGCGCAACGTGCATTACCACTTTCCCTAAGATATGGTGCTCATATGCACGAGTGTATAGAAATGGCATCCACATAAGCTTCTTTCGATGCGGTATATGTTTTATTTCAAATCCGCCAATCAATATTTAGATTACTTTTAAAAAAAATCAATATTTAGATTTACAGTGGATATTAATGGGTTTTTTTGTTGAAAGTATTGAGAGAATTTTATTCATCTAAAATAATACAGTGTATGACTAATTTAATCGAATTTGAAATCGTATAAAGTACAATTGTGAAAAGATGGACAGCAGAAAATCGAAGCAAACACAAACCAATGTGGGTAAATAATAATATATAATAACCATCATAATAATTATGATAATGAATAATAATTAATAACATAATAATAATAATAATATACATAACGGATGGGCAGTTTTGTCCATAAAAAAGGAGCGATCAAAGGCACGGCACGCAAGGCGAACCGTCGGCGGTCGTGGAGGCGCTTTTTGCCACGTAAGAAACAGATGTCAGCGGGCCCCACCGACCAACGTGCGCCAGCTGCGCGGGGCAGATGTCGCGACGCTGGCAAGCACGTGACCTACCGCAAATCGGACCCACTCGACCGGTCGGAATCGGGTCCGGCGACGTTGGATTATCTTGTCGGCAAATATTGCAATGTACGACGATGGCGGTAACAGAGCAATACAGCTACTCTTTTATTTTCCAGGTAAGGGGTAATACATTGCATCTTTTCGTCCCCCTCCTATTCTATTCCATGTGATCCTAAGAACCTGGGATTTGTCATTTAATTTAGGATCCATGAAAGAGTAAATATCAAGGTGTTCATATGAGGTACTTCCCATTCCATGCTCGCCCAGTACCAGACATGGTTTCACCATGCATCATTCATTCATTCTTAAATCTCACATGGGTTTCCCCACTGTCTCTAAAAACAAACATATTAAAGCTGTTTAGATGCAAAGAGAAGTTGTGGAAATAAACATTAAATGGTTCCACTACATAAGGGCTTTTGAGCTTTAACGCAAAATGACTAACCATTCAAATTTAGAATGAGCAAGAAGTTGCGGGGTATTAGCTGCAGCAGTGCCAAATATTACACCTGTCCTACCCAGCAAGAGAAGGTCAGTGAGTAACGATTATAAGATGTGTTTTTCTCCAAAAATGTGGGATGCTTAAACCCAACTTTGGATGGTCTCTAGGCCTTTCGAATCGAGAGGTCAACATGTACGTAAGCAATGTAGGATGCAAAGAACAAGGAAAAGGCAAATGCTAACATGAGCGGCTTCGCTACAGCATAAAACAGATTGTATTTGTAGTAAACCTGTGAAAATAACAAGAGGAAAGTGCCGTTAAAAAATGTGAGTATTCATGGAAAGTATTAATGTAAAGCAGAAAAAGGCGAAATGGAAAATTCAAGACATTGTCGTATCAGCAGAGTGAAGATATGACATAGTTAATTGTAACAGACAAGTAAAAAGGTGTTTGATTCAGCTATCAACCATGATGCTTCATCTGTATGTACATGACAAAAGCAGAGGCAGACTGTTTTAACTAGTGTAAGCTGATTAGTTTCATTATAAGAGAAAATTGCTTTATCTAGTACCTGGAAAGGAACATTATGCTCTGGAACCACATTCTCCTTTTTCAGAACCACTACTGTCCTCCCCGCAACATCCAGGTATGAATATTTTGTCTGCAAAATATCCACAATAAACAAAGCCTTTTAGCACAAAAAATTATTCCTACAAGGACATAGGATAACTATCCTAATAAAACAATATCCTACTGTTGGAAATTCCAATAGGTCTGTTTGGATTGTGAGAAAGAGAAAGAAAGTAGGTAAAAAGTGCACTTTTCTCACATTTTTGCTTGTTTGATTTGAAAGAAAATGCAAGAAAGGAAATTTGCTTTCCATCATCGTGGAAAACTTCTTCCCAAACTATTTTCCCACAAAAAATGCAAGGAAATGAGAGAAAATGATAATGATGTTATATAACACATGTGAAAAAACGAAAGAAAAAGTAATTTCTTTTTCTTTCTCGCATCACTTTCTCTTATTCTCTCATCATCCAAACAGATCCATATATCGTTAAAATTTCTATTGTCTAAGCCTTTGGAAAGCTTCTATCATAAAAAATTTTACTGTCCGGAGTCTGGAAAATTCTTACTGTTGAGTAAACATTTTGTGTGATTATATAAAATCCAATATTTAACGAGAAACATGGACTTGTAATAAAGCAACTTCTGTATAAAATGGTAAGCCCTTCTTTCTGTCTGATGAAATATATATATATATATATGAAAAAAATGAACTTATTCATATAGCTCAATATTTCTAATAAGCAGGCAATATCATTAGGGTATGGCAAAAGAAAGAAGTTCCTATGCCCACCTCCATCCACTGCTCTACTGGAAAAGGAACCCTTACAGCAGCGTCCTTTGATCCCTCGGGCAGCACCACCTTAAATACAGTTGAAATATTTTTTAGCTTTACTGAAATATTTTTTAGCTTTACCAAAATGAAAAATGAAAAACATCAACATTAAAAATGACAACAGAAGAGTATTTTTGTTAGAAAAAACTTCAGAAAAATAAATCTTACGGTGACAGTTAACTTCTTGACCACTGTTTCAATAAGAGGACATCCAAAACTGAAGTTGAGATAAAACTTCCCTTCAAAACCTTGAGATACATCAAGTAACTTGAAATTAAAATCTTGCAACGGTAAGCTATATCCAATGACAAAAGACGACTTCCAGCCTCCAAACAGCGGATATCTTGGCTCTATTTCGAGTTCTGTCTGTACAAAAAAAGAAAAGAAGATGAGTAACAAAGGACCAAGGAGATTATGTTTCAATGGTGCATTCTACGTCAGTGAAAATAATTGATTTTCAAGACCATAATTATTTACCATTAACGGATGGCATTTTCAATTAAAATCTCTATCAAATTGAGAAATGAGAACACAGAGAAAGCAACGGGAAACGATTGACATTTAAGAAATTTTAAAGTGTATTCCAACAACATTTCCCCAGGCAAATTAAAAGCCACAACAATTAAAGTCAACTCGCAAAGTTTACTAATGGTTCAAGAACCTATACTTTCTTGCTAGAAAAGATAATCTTTCCAGCATAAATTATTAATTTCTTACCTCATATCCAAATGGTTCCAAGCTAATTCATATATAAGCATTATCCCAGCCAGGCTGGAGTGCGTTACAGATATCATGTGTAGCAAACATATTACTGTTAAAGATATTGTTTTAATAATAAAACTACGGTGATAATGACTTTTCCGACGTAACCATTCAAAGAGAAAAAAGATGATGCTCAACACCTTCTTCATTATAAAACCATACTTTTTAACGGGAAAGATTTGATGAACCGATGGCTGCTTGAAAGTTAGATGCAGTTTTCAATCAGAAAGGTTAGCAACAAGGAAATTATTTATGCTTCTATATGGAAAAAACTTCGTAAGTTGACAATGCACAAAGAAAACAAGTATACCTTTGACGAATCACCTCGCAAATGTGAGGATGATATATTACCAATTTCATCTCGATAATAAACAGAGTCAGCCCGTGGTGGCAGCCTTGCCAGAAGATGCCTAAAAGAAGAAAGGCCGCTGCCAGCTGGCATTGACTGGTATTCTACCCTGTGTGCAGTCATCAAAGAAGAATAGAACAAAAAGTGCATAGATTATTGTATTAACAAAGTATTTTATCAATTACATTTACAATTTAAGAATATTTTGGGAGTTAGCAATGAATAGAACCTTAACTCTGTGAAATCCAGATAGTAAAAAATTAAGAGAACCAAAAATAGACAGTGATACGCCAATAAAAAAGGGACAAAAATGGCAAATCATTGCACGCCATTATTTCTATCTCAGCAATATTCATTGCTATGCTTTGGCAGCACATAAAATTTTGTCAACATCATCTATCAACAAAACAATATAAATTGTGTAAAAAGCTAACCTAGAGAAGACCCCATTGAGTTTGGCACCAGCATTTACTAATTGAAAATGTTCAGTAACCTGGATACTCCCCCAGTGAGACACTACAATTTCTCGCACTAGTTCCTCCACAACCGCAAATGGATGGTTATTCTCAAAGTGTACCGTGATAGGCGAGAAAGAATAAGGTTTTTGGTCCATATAGGGCCCATACTTGAGTTCTGTACCTGAACGGCTGGTTGGCTCCATTCTTGTATGAGATTCTACCTTTGACGTAGGAGTCCTAATATATGTTATCTGTTCTCTAACCTTATGAGAAGATAAAATATATGCACTATCATGATAGAATACAAGTTGAGGATCTGATTGGCTAATTTCAGCTGGAAAAGGCTCTAAGCAATTTGCCAATATCAAAAGCACTTCCAGAGTGGAAGTTTGTCCCATATCCAAAGGCTTTGATAAAGTGATAGAGAACGAACTGGAGCCATCAGGAGCATCAGAGGAAGTAGATGGGATTACTGAAAGTTCAGTAAGCGTAGTTTTCCTTTTTCGTTTTCCTTGAACTAATGCAGCCTTTATAACTGCTAGATGTCTGGCCTGGGATGGAGGTAATGCGAGAAAACTTCTTCTGCAGGTGATGATCCAGTATTTTCAACCTGTAAAGCACATGATGCCAGAACACAGTTTATTTCAAAACTAAATCAGTACACTACCAAGGGGTACCAAGAAAAACTCTGACCAATAATATCTGATAATACAAGAAGTGCTTTTTAAAAAAACAAAAAAATTGGAAAAAAATTCAAATTCATCTAGCTTGACATCTAAACAGTTCTTACTACAATGACACAGACACCTCCTAACAGAAAACTCTTGAATGACGAGCGTTATTTCACATAGAAAGTCAATATATAAAGAAGACAAACGGGCAAACCTTTAAAGTCAAGTAGATCCGAACAATATGAGAAGTTAAATCAACCTGCATCAAAAGATAAGCCAGATTAATCTATAACTGCCATAATTTGAAAACACAAAGTGGCAAACATATGCCAGAGCTAGACAGTCCAATCAACATTTCCAAGTTCATATTATCGTCCATCAATAAGACAAATTTGACCATCAATTAGTTTAATTACTCATATATCAAAATAGTAAATGTGTCTCAACAAGTATATATAAGAATTCTACTTTCCCTAAAAGTAACTGATCTATCAGCTTCAAATCAACAACATGCCAAATTTTAAATAGTAAGCCTAAGCTATCAACTAAAAAAGGATCAGAGGAAACTGAGAAAAAGAAGAAACACGTGCAATATGTAGACAATCCAATCAACTTGACAATTGAGACCAGACAAATTCAAAACATCATACATCGGAATCAAAAACTCATCATCAATTCTAACAAATACTCAGATTACCAAAGAGAATTAATCACATCTATCGTTCCATCACCTTCTAATCAACAACATCTGCATTAAAAGAAAATCTGTCTAAGCTGTTAAACTAAACCAAGACAACAGAAAAATCAAGAAACAAAAGAATGAAAAATAAGATACATATGAAAGACGTCCAGCCATCAGATTAACTCCATCATACATCAGTAACAGAATAGGTTACAAGTAGTATAATTACTCGAATTCTTTTAGTATATGTCACCTAAATTTAATGCAAGCCCTTAGACTCCATGGACAATAGGATGATGCGGTCAATTATGTCCGAACAACAAAAAAGTACAGCCTGGCTAGATTTACATATTGCTGATATTGTCGTTTCAGATCTTGCAGCTGATACTAAGCAATCTCATTCCAAAAACCATTATTATTGCACTTCACCTAGTACACAGAAAATAAAAATCCTACTTTTCCCACAAAAACAACCAATCCATCACCACCTGATCAACAACAACACCCACATCAACAAAAACGCCAACGTTCTAGACATCATTATTAAGAAGTCAACTAGACCAGGATCACAGAAAGCTGACAATATCACTCGGCGGAGACCATCATCCAACACCAACACGAATTCGATCATAAATCAGCAAAAATAGCTCAAATTTCCAAATATATACATCAAAAAAAGAAAAAATCCCAACTTTCCCCCGCGTCACAACCGATCCATCACCAACTAATCAACAACATCCACACCATAAAAAATGAACACTTTCAAACTATATTTAAACAACTAAACCAGGACCACGGTAAACTACACAACGAAATCATTCAAAGAAGGAAAAGAGAAAAAAAGGATTGAGAAGCCAACGAACCCGACGCTCCGCATGGACAATCTCGATCGGAGAAGGGGAGGGAGAACCGAGTGAGAGGAAGGAAGAGAAAGCAAGAGCGAAGATGAGGATCGCTTGAAAAGCGCCACCGGCGGTGAGTCGACCACCTTCCATGACGTCGCCGGAGAAGTCCTGCCTCCTCCGCGTTCAACTCTTAAAACCTTGAAGTGAGAGGATTCGAAGTGGCGATCTTTATAAAATTTAATTAAAAAATATATATTAATAATATTTAAAATTAAATTAATAAATAAATAACCATAATAAAGTTCATATTATCAATTTAACATGCTTATAAATTTATTTTATAAGTTGATATACTCATATTTATTAATTTTTAATAATTTTGTATGTTCATATTAAACGTGGATATCACGCTTATCATTTTTTGTACTTAATGTATAAGTAAATTTAGCCATGTCTTCAAATTTTTTTATGATTTTTCGTATTTATCTTGTACTTGAATATCATATTTATTGAATTTTCATGTATTATATGGTAGGTATCATATTTATTAACTTTTTATGCTTATCTAACGAGTGAATGTTGCCATATGTGCCAAATTTTTATGATTTGTATATTTATTATATGACGGTCAATATCTATCAATTTTTTAAGATTTTATATACTTACTTATACATGAATATTATATTTATTAATTTTTCTTGTGGTAAGTGTCATGTTTATCAACGTTACATACTTATCTTCTAATAAGTATGATCATGTTTATCAAACTTTCATGATTTTGTATGTCTATCTTAAGAATTTCATATTTAGCAAATTTTTGTGATTTTACATAATTATCTTACATTTGATTATTATATTTTTCAACTTTTTTATATATTATGTGGGGCAAGAATTATTTACATGCAAAAAATCTAAACGCAATGTGAGCGAACAAAAAACTATCCTCCGTCGATCGATAGTTAATATATATTGTATACGCTCACTCATGATATATTCAAGGTCAAATACAACAATTCTCGGTTAACCGAAAAACTCGATAAAAACTATATAAATAGTTAGGAAGGGAATCATATAAGTAGGCCCGAAGGCAACGTGAAGTGAAGCTAAGTTTAAAAACAACTTGATGGATATCATCTTCGAGTGTTAATAATCATGAAAGAAAAATATGTCTAGATGGCTCGTGTTAAGTGGGGTCCGATAAAATAACCACTTAACACATCATGCGATCTAGAAATCAAATCCACAATAGAATAAACCGATAAGTCTGAGAAGAGTCCTAATGAACTTGTATTTCAAGCTCTAAGCACATTGGCACATTTACAGCGAACTTGAACTTCAGAACTTACATCAGAATCCACTACAAAGTAAAAGACTAATTCTATATGATGGATGGTCATGGTTTGCACTCACATCAATTATAAAATCAACTCAATCATGAACAATGCAAAACAAATGAATAAACAATTAAACACTCAACATGCAAATCAAGACATAATAAATGATAAAAAGCAACAAATAAATAAACTCGTGAATAGATAGATAAAATGATAAATACATGAAAATAAATAATACACTAACCATAAAATAAAAGCATAATTATAATATATATGTATGCGACTAAACGCAAGTAAATATTAATACATGCACGAGTTAGTAAACAAACAAACAAACAAATAAATAATAAATAATTCATTACATAATAATATAATTATCAAATACATGAATATGTAATTAAACATGAATAAATAATAACATATGCACGTGCAAAGAAAGAAAGAAATAAATAAATAAATATTGATAAACATGAATAAGATTAATATTAATAAGTAAATATATCATCAATAATAATAAATAATCATATGAACATGCATTATATATATATATATAAAAGGAATAAATAATAGTGAATAAATAAATAAATAAATAATAAATAAAGAAAAACACTTGTACATCAAAATATGTTGCATTATGTGAGTATCCATCGAAATAAATCTAATGAGTCTCGAATTATGGAAAATTGTTGAAAAATAGACGAAAACGGACCGAAAACGACTAAAAAGCAAATTGAGTAAACCCAGGCGAGTCAGCTAAGTCAAACTGAGTCGACCTCCTGGGCGACTGGGCAACTCGGTCACCTGGGCTGGTTCACAGATGAGTGTGGACTTGTGGATGCAGGCATGGAAATTGGCCAGCAAACATGGAGGTAGGCTGGGTGAGCGCGACACAGGCAAACAGACACAACATCCAGTGGCATGCCCATCACCAGAAAACGCTGACAGTGGCAAGGCTGGGTCTTTGCTGGTTGGGATCGATAGCTCAGGCAACCGAGAACATGGTGGAGGTGGCTATTGACAAAGTCCAATCGCCGAAAAAATGTCAGAAAGTGGGGAAATTACCATTGGGAGTAGTGACGTCATTGACGGTGATTGCGGCCAGGGCAGTGGTCAGGGTCAGTTTCCAAATGTTGGCCTTAGCAAGGGAAACATGTTTGGCATGGTAGTCAATTGTGTACCATAGGCGATTGGATGGAAAACAGCTGGAAAGTGATAGAAATGCAGTCGGGGAAGTGCGAGTCGTTGGCAGTGGTCGTGGCCACAGCAGAGGTTGAGGATGGTCTCAAATGGAAGGTCTCGATGATGGGAGGCTGTCAGGGTGGTTGGTGTAACACCCCAAATCTGGTTCACGCTCATTAACTGAACCGGCATGTTACAGGCCCCGGTTAGGTCGGCTAACTCATGCAGATCCAATCTCGGTGTCTTAAGATGAAGATACAATTCACAATACATGGACGAATGCACAAATCCTAACATGGTACTACATGAATAACATGCAAATCAAAGTACACACTAAAACAATCCCGATAAAAATTAATAAAAATTTTGAAATATAATGGACAGAGTTTCCCCTAAAAATGCAATTAGGGGCCACCCTGTCAAATATACATATGCATATATATATATATATATATATATATATATATATATATATATATAAACCGTGTATCAAACAATTTTATTCATACAAAATACAAAATCTAACATGTTGTAACTCATTTTGAACTTGGGTCCCAACCCACCACGCTTCCATTGCGCAATCTATTCGTGTTCACATCATCTCATCATCTCTTAGTACTTAATTACATCCTATCATCGTATCTTAAGCATTTAATCACATCATATCATGTCTCAGCATTTCACGTCATTCTCAAAATAATAACATCATAACAAAAACATTAATTACTCTGTCGACTGACATGTGTGAAAACGACATCATTGCTCCTCTGTCCAAGATGACTTGTAAAACCCACGATTCGAGTCAGGGTTTTATATTCAGAACCGGTCGGGTCGACTGTTATTTTTTCGAGTTGAGTCAGTTTCAGGACACGTGTACCAAGCCGACGCCGGTCGCGTGTATGAGCCATGAGGGTCATGTGTACCCAAGTATATAATGATAACGTCATGAACACAGCAGAAAAGAATGAGTTATCAGAATATATGAGAGTATGCAGTTCATTCTTTTTTTATTATGATATATAATGGATCGTAGAATTAGTTTTAGGCCGTTTACCGCGTTAGGACGCGTTACGGGCATTTTGGGTGGGTTGATAGTCTTAGAGCATATCATTACGATGTTTGGTATTTGTTTGTTTTTACGGGATTTTTCCCGATTTTTATGAATTTTTTTAGGATTTAATACGACTTAGTTATTATACTTGACACGAGTCAGAGACGAGTCAAGTAATATTTATGAGTTTGCCACCACACACACCCTCAACCCTTCCTTTCTTCTTCCCCCAAACCATCGCCCGCGCCGCCCCTGTTCGCGCGCCACCGCCGCCACGGCCGACGCTGCCTGGCCGCCGGTCGACGCCGCCCAGCCCGGCCACGGCGCCGCCTTGCTGGCCCGACCAAGTCCGGCTCCCACCGGGCCGCCGCGACGCGAGGAAGCCACGCCGCGACGCCGCGCCCGCGTCCGTCGCCGATTCCGTCACCGGCGACCAGCACCGCCGCGATCAGTCGGTAGCATCGACACCCTCGACCCCCTAGCGGCCTTCCCCGACCGGAGCGGAGGCCATCGCCGCCCTGGCCGGCCGGATTCTTCCCTCATCGCCGCCGCTCTGTTTTAGGCATTTTCCGGCGAGCCGCCACCTCCGTTGGCCGCGTCGACCTCGTAGATGGGTCGGGCTCGCCGAGCCGGTTCCGAGGGTACCCAACACAACCCCTTTCCGACCAGTAGACGCCGTAGGTGATGGTTGCCGGAAAACCACCGGAAGTCGCCGGAAAACCGCCAGTAGCTGCCGGAAAACCGCCGAAAAATCGGAATTTCTGGAATTCGCCGGAATTCACCGGATCTTCCGCGGGGCTCACCCAGTGGAGCCCGATCGAGCTTCGGACGCCGATGAGCGCCAAATTTGAGCTCCGAGACGCGCGACGGAACCCTAGCCGTCGCCGATTGCCGACGACGTGAGGTATAATTACCTCCGATTGATTTATTTAAAATTAATGATAATTGTTAGCATAGCATATTAGGGTTGATTAATTATTATGATGAATGTTAAGATAAGTGATGAAGTGATAAGTTATATGATGTGATTGATAGTGCATGGAGGTTAGTGCATGGAGGTTAAGTGATCTAATGAAGTAAGTAAATTGAGCCTGATAATCGTGTATGATGCAACTTAGGAAAAATACAATAAAAATTGCTATGAATAGGATGAGTAGAGTTATTTTCATATTTATGGTTATTTTGACGGTCGATGATTTTGTATTTAATTGTATTGAGTTTGATGCATCATGTAGTTAGTGGGCGTTAGTATTTAGTTTTGATGTGTAGGTACGGAGTAGGAGCTCGCCGCCTAGGCGCGATGACACGCTTGGAGCTTCTACCAGGTCCGTTTAGGACTCGTCTTGTTTTACGCTTTTCTATTGTATGTTTATGTTATTATTTGCAGGACGGGTTAAGTGGTGTTTTATTGGATCCCACTTAACTCGGGTCATTTAACCGAATATTTTCCGGATTAATAACCCCTCGAGGATGAGATCCCTCGAGGATGATTTCGAAAACAAGATCCACCACAAGTTGCCTTCGGGCCTATTATATGAATCCCTTCCCAGGCCTATATATATAGTTTTATCGAGTTTTCAGTGAGACGAGAGATGGAGAAACCGACTGCACGTACCATGCAGAGGATGCCGTGACAGTCAAAGCGGGCTCTGGATTAGTGCCAGCGGACTGTTCCATTCCCGAGGGATCCTGACAACTCCGCGTTTGAGTTCCTCACACCCGGAGTGTAAAACCCACGATTCGAGTTAGGGTTTTATATTCAGAACCGGTCGGGTCGACCGTTATTTTTCGAGTTGAGTCAGTTTCAGGACACGTGTACCGAGC
>JAURVB010001121.1:0-50670 GCA_033002965.1 Piper betle | reverse complement strand
TGGGGCATTACGCTCAAGTCTTTGGTGACCTATTTCACGGTTCCACTTCAATTCATTTAAAATGAACTCCTTGATGTATTGATGTATCTGTATATATATATATATATATATATATATATATATATATATATATATATAAAGTCTCAAAAGATAGAAACTCTCTTCTTCTATCTGATATTCCAAAGGGTATTGGTGTATGAATCCTAATTAGAATCGATCCATTTACAAATGATAAAATTTTAGACGCTAGACACCGACCCTTCTCCTTCTTGGCACAGGCAATAGAGCGTATACTAAGGGCACATTTCGAGTTGAGGTAATACCCAAAATATGAGATAACTCCATACACAGCTACACTGCTCAACCTTGGCCAAAAGAGAAAATTTAGGGACTCAAGCAACGAATTTACATGGATGTTTTACAGGATTTTCATAACCATTGCCACATTAGTTGAATCAGATGGCAAGTTGATTGTAGGGGCAACTTTCTTCCTACCTTTTAAGAGAGGACATGAATTATTTGGCCATACCTGCTCCTGGCAGCTATTTTAAATAGCAAAAGCTTTTTCTAGACGTGGAGTTCTCTGGCAGACATTAATTTAGACAAGTGAAGAAAGAGATTCAGAGATAATCTCGGTAAAAGACTGCAAACAAGGAAGGAAACTAGTTTTGTAGCAGCTAATTCTCAGAAATGGATGGAGTCTCTTCCTTTTTTGCGATTGGACGTGTACGAGAAGAAGTTGATTGAAGCATTTCCAACGTTTTGTAGAATTCTTCAGGGAGGGGACCTGGCCTGTGTTGAGGAACATGCTTGGGTATCGGTGCATCATTTTCAATTACCTCGCATTCATATCCTTCAGGTGCTCCCCATGGACTCCATTCGGCAAAACCCGGATGAAATGTTGTCAACTTAATAACAATTCCTTGACAATAATCATATGTGCAGTACATCATTTTAATGGGCTCAAATGTCTTCCAAAACAAGCGAAGAGGGAATAGAAACAATCTTATCAAATTACAGTTCCTTACTCAGAATCTAACAATTAAAAGTCAGCTAGATATTGTTTCATTTCGGCTGGTCTAATTTTAAACTGGATATAACTTGACAAACACTCTCCATTTTTCTGTAATCACCTTAATACCATTTTCTTCAATAAATACAAATTTCAAATTCTTCCATTTAGAAAATTATTAACAGAATTGCAAAGAGAGAAAATGCAGATGGAAGAGAATCATTGTCGAGCATTTGGGACTACGTCTAACCCAACAATTCCTGTCGTCTCCTTAACTTTAGCCACAGAGGACCGGCAAAACGCCTAACGAACATCCTCAGTACTTACTTTCCTTGCTTTCTGTAACTTAAAAGAGATGCCTCCATTAATCAACCCACCAATGGCAATGCCAGAAGAGATCATGAATGGGGGTGAACCAAGTGCAAAATGAGTAAGAAAGACAAATGTGAACCCCTAGAGCATAAGTAGGTTGAAACCAAAAAACATGCGGATGACCATAAACCAAAAAAATCCTGTTTCATTTGCTTGCATGCGTAGCAAGAGTCTAGGTCCTGTGCATAATAATACAACATCAATGATTCAAATAATGATATCAAATATCGGGAAATTAGTTTGTCACTGGCAATGGAATGACAAGTCAAGCTAGTTCTGATGACATGCAAAAGAGCAGAAAAATTATAGCTTGTTGACGTCTCAACTTTCGAAAACGAATATTCAGGACTTAGAAAACAAAAACAGTAACATCATCCTTAAAGGCTCGGGAATTAGTAACAAGTGATCAACATTCCACATCAATGCATGGAATACTAGTTAACACATTCAAAAAGCAAACGCAAAATTCACAAACAACCGAAGCATACAGAACACATTTTACACAGACTAGTTGAGATCAAACGCAATAACGCCAAGCTCAAGACAATCAACAATGTAACACTTGCCAATTCCAATGCACAAACAGCAGCACAAACATGTTGCAGCTTTGTCATAATTCAGCAGACATTCATTCAACCGAATCAAATGGTACTAAAAACGAACGAAGAAAAATAACGTCATGTGCAGGTAGTAAAAAACTTAAAAACTGTACACAGGTAGCAAACTCAAGTAGCCTTCATAAACGGCAAGTGAAATGCCCACAAAGTAAAAACACCATGTATAAGTAGTAAGCAGGAAAGCAATGGCGACGTTGGTCTGGCAAGACAGCCCTCGAATGACAGCAAATCATTATTGGGTAGGAAAGAGAGAGTCAGAGAATTTACTTAATTTAAAATTTTAAATATACTTTTGTTTGCCTGGCTTCATTTTTTACTTATTTTTACTTCCCTTGGGATACATTTATGTTGAGCACTTATTTTAAGAACTATAATTTCTTGATATGTTATAGTACTGCTCCTCAAATAAAATAACTATGCATTTACACATAGTGTTTTTAAATTTATGATTATTATAACTTTTTCCCTTGGCCATTTACTATGCATACATATGTCAACCTTTTGTGTCCAAAGTTTTATGACTTTATATGAAGCGCATTATTATTAAACTTAATCAAACACGATCAGGTTATGAACACACAAGCCATGACCCATCACCCTCTAATGCTGGATGTCGGCAAGTGCAAGTTCGTGTTACCAAAAAAATAACAGAACATAGAAGATATATGGTAGTCACAGGCGGGTGATATAACTTGTGTTTATGGTTTGGAATCTTTGGACGATCCAACCAAAGGACCTGGTAATTTCCACCTAATTGATACGGTGGTTGGGACTCAAGGCAGTGATATCGATTTGAGATTTTTCTTGTCCAAAGGTGACGCAAAACACCAATTAGAAGGGACAAATACAGAACAAGCACAATGATGGGAAATTTGTAGCTTGACAAAGAGCAGAAATGAACCGAATACATCCATTAGTATCATGGGTAGAAAAAAAAGGCAAAGTTAAAAACATCAGATCAAAGCACACACTCCTGCTCTCTTTCTTTCACTACTGTTAGTCATTGGTCACCTCTTCTTCTCCAGATGCAAAAGGGTTAATGGTGAAAGAACCAAACAAATGAATGGGAGGATTGCATATCCAGGCCACGTCTTTAGTCGGTGTTAATGTAGCTGAAAATCTGGTAAACTGCAGCAGCTATCTCATCTGCCGAAGCCAATTTGCAATTCTCTTCAATCTGCTTCACCATCCACAAAAAAATTGATCACAACCGTCTTATTTTTTAAGCACATCATAAGATCAGTTACCCATATCGTCATGTCTCATATTTGAAACAAAACCATTTATCTAATCTTACAATCCTATCTTTTTTTTTCCAAGCTGCAGCAAGACTAGAACAAGCAGAGGTTAGTGACATTGCTTGAAGAATGTATCAACTTTCTCTACTTTTTCATTATATAGATGAATAAATTTTATTCAAGCATTGCTTACCCATCTCTAATTTTATGTCTCAAACAAGACAAGAACAGTGGAGCTATACGGCATCATTATTAAAACATGCAGGTGAGTTCATAATCATCAGCTCATTTGTGTTATCTTGTTATTAAGATTATTGTGTACAGAGATGCAGAACAAATTGAATTGCCATGAACATATAAGATGAAAGCATGAGATTTGATACTTGAGATTGAAATTTGAACATGCTGGTCAGGTCAGTGATGTAGATCAAGATGATCACCATTATGCATATATGATTCATTTGTGTTATCTTACTCCTGAGATTTTGTCATATACACTAAGATGTAGAACAAAATGGATTGTCATGATAAACACATATGATGACGATGGTAAATGCATGAGAAATGATACCTTGAGATTGAACGAGTAAAGAACAGAGTGATCCAAAGAGGTGACATTGAGATGCAAGATGGTGAGGTTGAGCTCTTCCATGGCGGCAATGGCTTTGAGCAGCTGCCCCGGCCGCCTCGGCGACAACACCTTGAGGTTCGCATGGCTCTGTATCACCGTCACCTCCACATCCGCCGCCGCCCTGTTCTCTGCAGTCAACTCGCCGCCGCCAGCCTCGTCGGCGGCCAGAGAGGTATGCCGCAGGGAGCCAGAGTAAGCTCTGTACTGCGGCGAGGTGAAGAAGCCATGGAACGGTGCGGCGTCGTCGAAATCCCGCCGGCGCTTCTCGGCCTCGAGCGACTGGAGGAGCTGCTCGAGTTCCTTGACAAAGTCGATGGCGCCGCCGACAATGGAAGCTTGGTCGCCCTGCGAAAGAAACGGAAAAAAGATTGAATTTTTATATGCAGCAGAAAGGGGGAGCCGCCATTGATGAAGAAGGTGGGAGGTGGGAGTCATGGCGGATTGGGGTGGGGGTGTGCATACTCGTTGGATGAAGGAGGGGGGCATGAAGGATCGGAGGGCGTTGAGGTGGTTGTTCATCTGCTTCCTCCGGTTGCGCTCCACGGCAATGTGCGTCATCCGCTGGCTCTCCACCTCCTCCTTGTTCTTCCCCAAACTCGCCCTCTTCCTCTTCCTCTTCTCCCTCCCCAAGCTCCCGCCTTTCCACCTCGACGCCGCCGGAGCCTCGCCGGCGGCGGCGACGCCGAGCGGGTACTGCAGCTCCTTCGTCTCCGACTTCACGGGCGAGTGGGACTCCGACGCGTGCGTGATGCAGCTCTCCAGCTCCACCGCCGGCCGTAGCTGGTGCTGCCGCCGGAGGAAGCTCGCCGGCGACGGCGGGGAGAGAGGCTCGACTCCTAGCATCTGAAGAAACGGCATTGGGTCGGAAAAGGCGAAGCTTGTGAAGGGGTCTGCAAAGCTTCCACATGCGGAGTACAGTTCATGGGGGGCGGCCTTCTCCTCCAAGAACTCAAATCCTTGATGGAGCTGCTGCAACAACACCGCCACCACCATCATCATCCACATTTGGAATTCAGTGAAAAAGAAGAAAAAAAGCATAGCTAAAACTCTGTTTTCTGCTCTGCATGATTGTGGAAGAAGGAAGTAAAAGCTAGAGCTCAGATTGTGCGTAAGAAAGGTGATGCATTTACTACTTACACAGGGGTCCATTGGTCCTTGAAGCCGTTCCATGGCAGCCGAAATAAGCAAGCAGCAGTAGAAGAAGAGGATATTTGTGTCGTTTGAAAGCAGGTCTGGTGGTGGTAATGGTAAACTGGTATGGTATTGTAGCGGTGTTGTAGTACCAGTATTACAGTATTATCTTACCACTCCACCGCCAGCTCAATTCTTCTCCATTGTCCCTTCTTTGCTTCACTTCAATTCTCCTCCCAACAGCCAACATTCGGCTGAGGAGCAATAAATGCTTATTCCCATACATTCCTTTGCCTCCTTGCAGATGCAGACCGGGGGAGATGCTCACCAACAGTTACAGCATATTAATTGCAACATGAGCTTATATAGTGAGGGCAGTGGAGGAGGTCTGGGCGAAACTATAGAAGCATGTGTAGGTAGGGGAAATTTGAAGTTTACTCTCGTATACACAAGCAATAGAAGAAGTAATAGCAAGCTTTCACAGACTTGTACTATTACTACTCCCACAGCTGCTGCTGCTGCTAACTAGTATGGAGTATGGAAGAGGGGTGTGTATGCTTTGATGGGTGAGAGGCCACGGCCAGATATGGGGTGAGAGAAAGGGGGGGCGGGTTTTGCAAGCTCCCATGCATTATTGGAGTGGCAGATTTGTCCAGCAGCGGGGACAGTCAGTTGTGGGGACTATGCAAAACGTACAGGAATAAAGTCTTTGAGCTTTCTGCCATTGATTGAGTCACCACTCTGATGAAGGGCCAGCAAAGTTTCATACAATACATTTGCAAAGGTTCTCTAGCTAGCTACGTTTTCATACGAATATATATGTACACACACCAATGCAATAGCTGGTAAATGGATGAGTATAGGTCTACTTGCTTCTTAGTAGCTAACACTATCAATGGGTGGGTATACCTGCCATACTCTACTGATCCCCATAATTTGTTTGCTGTTACATGGTTGGTTTAAAATGACGCTTGTTATCATGTTTACGGATCGGATTCCATCAGTAGTCAATGATTTGAGGGCTTTGAGCTTGATAGGTCTTTAGCTTAGGTAAACACAATGATCAAACATCGAACTCTACACGAAAGTCAGAAACAGCAATCTCAATCCTTTTCATTTGAAGTAGCAGGTCTGCAGGGAAGTAAACCTTGCCTCTGCTAGTACAATGGTTTCTTATGCTTGACCACGAGTAGATTCAGACCCAAGTTTGGCATAAGCTTCAAGCTGGTTTTAATGGTAGAACTAAGTTTTCTGCTATAGCTCTCGGCCTAGTGAGGGTCAATGTTTGCCATCTTCAAGAGGGTGAACAAATGGAGTTCACTTACTGCACAGTCAATGGCAACCGACATGTGTTTCCAAACCCTCACTGGCTCGGAAGAGAGAGGCCAGAGGGAGAAGAAAATAACAAAAGCAAAATGCCAAATTCTCTTAAATGGAATAACAGGGAGCCCAAGAAGGAAGAAGGCCATCGTGGGTTGTGCTCATGCTGGGACAAACATGCCCGGTGCGCACACACGTTATCACATATACTATATTGTTAACGGGGGATGATTAGTGCTATCTAATTGCGTGTTTCAAATGATTAAGTTTCTGTTATCCTCTCTTTTCTAGTCATTGTTTTTGAAGCAGCTTTCACTCTCGCATTTTTTCCTTGAATGACTAAACCTGAACTCTTCCACGAAGATCGATTCTGGGTCTGATCTCCTGTTTCTTCCCTTTGTATCTGGATCAACTGGAAGCTTCTTCCCGAGGTCTGGCTCCGTGGGGGGGAGGGGTGCCTAGAACACTTCGCCCCACCATGGCACCCCACTCTTGCAATCAACTTCTTCAAAGCCATGAATGCTGCTACCTTTTTCAGTAATATAATGGCACAGAGTTGGCAAAAGAGACGAAAATCCCGACTAAAATGTCATTGTCCTTGCAGACCCGAACGACGAGGGTGCATGCCCTGGTCCTAGAGACGTGATAAAATGCAATAATGTATATAAACTATGGAAGAGTATGAGTGGTGAAGTTGATTTGAAATTTACAGTTCATCTTCTAGTGAGAATTACCGACTGCTTAATTAAGTAATGTATGTGGCTTAAGAATTAAGAGTATTACTCTTTGTGTGCGTGTGTGCGTGTTTCTTTTTTGGTACAAGTTTCGAGCTCCGAGCAGAGAAGCTTCGAAGTTAGAAAATATGAGACGTCCTGTTCCAAGCTTGATCAGACGTTCTCTCACCCATTAAGCTTCTGTCTGTCTCTCTTTGTCGATTAGACAGTTGACTAGATTTGATGTGCATGGCTGTTTGGTCCAATGACATTTTCCAGACTAGCTTGAGCCTTGAACGAAATCATCAAACTCTTTGCTTGCATTGTTGCATTTTTTTAGAAGAGCTAATTAAACTCTTCCAGTATTAACAAATTTCCAGACTATGGAAGAGTTAATCACCACGCAGTTAAACCAACTATGCACACTGTTAATCTAACATTTAACAAGAGCTGCATGGTAACATTGTTTGTAGACAACTGGCAAGTTGAAGGCAAGTGGTGTTGCAGTCAAGGGCCGTAAAGTTGGATTCAAAATTACAGGGTAAAAGGGAGGTAGAACCGAGGAAAAGAGCCAGCTTTTTGAGTGAAATATATTCATTCATGGCCTTGGACCTCGGTAGCAGCAGCAGGAGTATTAGTGCTGCTTTCAGCTTTGAACACCCACCCTGGGGTTGGTCTCCAGACTCCATAAGTCAGCAACCCTTTTAACCAAGTCTTGTTACTGAGTAGTTAGCAGCTTTGTGCATAGGTTGAGCAACTTTTCTTTCGCTTTTAGGTTCCTTTTCGAGACTTGCAGGGTCATCTCATGAAAACTTGATCTAAGGTCAACTCAACTTCTTCTTATGCATTTCTCAACATTAAAAGGTGGTTGGACCCTCAACAGAGGAGCCAAGACGACTCTTACTCCCATAAAAGTCATGTCAGTAGAAATTGTCACTATGGTGTTATCTTTTTCTTGCGCAAATATAACTCGGGTTGATGGTTTTATTTGAATATTGTGTAGTGTTTGAATATAAGTTGTGAAGTTTTCACTAGCCAATCTATCTTTCTGTTTTCTTGTTTGAAGGAGGTGGAGGGGGGTCTACTACGTGGGCAGGAGGTCACCACTGCTACAAGGGAACAAGCAATATATATATACACATGTACATGCACTGATCTATCCATTACTGTTCTGGTTGTATTCTTCTGTTTAGCTCTTTCAGCTCTCATGTTCTTGATCTCTGATTCCCCCCTTTCATACAATCTGGAAGATGCCATGGCCATGGGCCCCTGCCATGCTTTACATCACATGTAGATGCCCTTTAAATCATTTGAGGAGCTTACTCATTTCCATGTCTTTGCCCAAGGGAACATGAGAAAGATAAAAATGTCTTTGCTTGCTAAAATCTGCCAATTTTTCTTAGTGCCATCTTGGATAGGACTAGTGCCGTGTCCTCGAGGTTTCATACTTCCCATTATTGTCCTTTACATGAACCAGTAGAAAGATGGAAATTAAGGGTCCTGTGATCCATGATTTATCTATCTTCTTTCCTTATTTGAATCCATAGTTTTGCTATTGTGGTGCATTAGAAATTTTTCATGGCTTATACTTTCAGTTTTGAAGCTTCTAATTTTTGAACATGTCACAGATATATGCGAGAAAGAGCCATGAAGCATATCATTTATCAGAGTGGAAGGGAAAGAGAAAGGATTTCTTCTAATGTAACCGGATTATGGCCTTCCATGGTTCAGTAGTGTGTTGCAAGTTGCCTGCTTCTACAAGATGAGAACAAGAAGAGGTCTGGCAATCACATGCCCTCATATAATTCCATTGTATGATCATTTTGTGCTGCATGTAATGTGGTGCAACAAGGGGTGGAGTAAGGTGAGGCCAGAGGTGATGAACTTGTAGGACAGGGACACAAGACATCCCCAGAAAGAATTGAGTCTGTGCTCACCCAATGCCTTTGTCTGGTGGAAATCATGGTGTTGACAGCTTTGTCTTCAATTGTTTTATTTACCAGCCTTCTTCTCAATTTATCCGGCTACATTTGATATTCATCAAATTCGGTAAAATATCAATTGGTGAATGTTCTTGGGCCTTGTGCGTACCGGCCGACTGCTACAAACATGTGATTGTAACTCTAAAACTGAAATAGACGGCCCAGGCTATCTCCTTGTCATGCCCAAAGTCCGGCCATGGCGCTAAGATGCACCTCTAATTAGTGTGTACTACATTGAACTTTTTCTATGCTTAAAACTAAACTGCTATAAAATAACCTATTATTACCTAGAAAATGTCTTATGGGCGTTCACTTTTTCTTAAAAAATTTTCTTTGTCTTCATTGATATGAAATCGGAAGGACGATTATTTCTTTAAAATTGACAAAAAACAAAAAAATTTACGACGAGATGTTTGACTTACGGGGTACATTGCTCGTTCTTTTATGCTTGATTAAAACAACATTTTAAATATATCACTTAGGACACTTTAAAATTTCAATTTAGGGTCTATTGAAAATGTTAAATAATCAACCTTATGGAAAAAAGTGTTACATTTTTGAAAAAAATTGTAAATGTATTCAAATTAATCATGATATTATTGAAATGTGTGATCTGATCCTGGTATCTGAAAAGGGGGAAAAAATTTTACACGTTGTTGACTTATTTAGAAGTAATTATAATTATTTTACGCTCCCTCTTAGTAGTAATCATACTTAATTTATATACAAAATAATTAATTTATTTACATAAAATACATTAAATATAATTATTTTTAATAAAATTAAATATTTTAAAATTTTTATGTCATTTACACTATCCCCTTAATATATATCGGGGTGTACGCCGGGCTCTGACAAATGGCCAAAAAGACCTTTAACAAGTAGGGAAGATTATCTTCTCATTTCTTGAACAAAAAAAATGAAGACCTATCAAACATATACATTCATGTACCAGAAATGTTAGCCGCTTTTAGCAGTGGGTGCATCTGTTGCTAATCTATCCCAGTTTTGACTGAGATGCTTACCACTTGTGAAACTAAGAATCCAGGGTCTGTAGTCCCCATTATAGGCGAATAAAAATGATTGGTCATCAGTACTTGTTTGATCTAATAAACATGCTTCTACATTCTAGTCAAAATTTCATCAAGAACAAATCTCTTTTCAAGTCAAAAGGTTGCGCCACTGACATTGTATAATCAAACGTTGCGGTGCTTTCAAATCTAATAAAAAATCAATGGAACTCTTGAAACTACATTTCTGTTGGGAAATTCCCAACCAAAATTTTTGTGAATATCTTACCAATTAGTGTGATTTAAATGTTAATATTAGTTTACTTTATTGTGATTTTTTTGCAGACTAATATTTATAATATTTATTAGACAAGATGGTTAAAATTCTATGTATAAGATATATTCTAATTTCATTAATAAATTTTCGTGAAATAATGTATAATAATTTGATATCTGAAAAGATAGGATGTTTATTAAAGGATGAGTACATAATTTTTTTATAAAAAAATGGATAGCCAATTAAGGAATGAAAGTTGATGGATTTGGGCCCCTTAGACGATGAGCCCACCGTTTATGAAATTGCGGGCCCATTTGCAGCCCGCTTAAGTTTTCCTGCCTTGGACTTGTTAATTTTAAAATGGAAGCTTTTATTTATCAACACTTTTTTTTCTTTCCCACCTCGCTCCTTTTTTTTCTATTTAAAATTTATATCTGTATTCGTTTGAAATAGCTTAAAGCTAAATTGAATAAAGTTGAGGGAAAAAGACAAATAATTAAGGTCAATGTAACTATTTATACATACTTATTTATTTAATAAAAAAAGTAGTTGTACACTTGGGCATGGTATATAGAAGCATGGTTTTCTATATTGTATTATATCACCCACTTGTCCCCAATATATCATATATTGTCATCAAATTTGGTACAGTTTAGGTCTTTGTATTATTTTAATTCTTACATATTATTTAATCAAAAAGTTTTACAAAATTCAGTTTTTTTGTTGAAATCAAGTATTTTAACCAATTTTTAATAAAATATTGATGACAATACAAATTTTAATATCTAAAAATATTTTATTTATAATTTTAGAGTCTAATTAAACCTGGTTAAACCAAATATATTCTGTATTGGCTATAAATTCAGTATGATAACTAGTACGGTATTTAATTAAACAACAAAAATTTAAGATTTTGGTGCTTCTAAAAGCCTTAATGATAAATCCTCGTACCACTAATAGAGCATAAAAGTTTTACACCGGATTTGTTTAGAACCCTTTTTATCTCCTCATTGAAGAACACATGTTAATCTTAAGGGGTTGTTTTCAAGTGGCTAATTCTGATGGGTGTCTTCCAAAGAGTATTCTTTTAAAGGGTCTCTCTCAAAGAGTAAAGCGTTTTTAAAAGACATATTTTTTCTAAAAAATATTGCACCCTTTTAAAGGGTGTACATCATTTTTAAATAATCGGCATCCCTGAGATTCACCTTTTCTCCATCATACTCATTGTCTAAGAATTATATCTCATCTCATTTTTATAAATATATCAATAGTATCTTTCAAAATATTTCTTATTTTGATAGGTAAATTTTTTTTCCAAAATATACTACTTTCAAATGGCATAAATAATTATGCTGTAATTATATTAATTATTTTTTATTTTTGGTTTTGTTATAAGTTGACTATTCAATTTTCCTTCTTGTGGAAAGTATTTATCTTTATTATTATATAATTCACTTCTTTATTGTTAATATCATTGATCTTCTATTTTTTAAGATTTTTTTCATTTAATATTTTACTTTTCTTTGTCATTGTTTAATCTTTTATTATTTATACCTCTTTTTTAAAGATTTTTCTCTTTTGAATATTTTCTCTACAAAATTTTATTTTCATTTTTTATAATGGGTTAATCCCATCTCGTGCTTACAAATACTTATATATGCAGCTAATAATTGTCCATTAAATATTAATAAAACAAGTATAATATTTAAGTTTTTGCTTTAGGAACTTTTTGATTAATGATTTCCCATTAAGCTTACTGTGTTTTCTTACCTAAATTGCTATAAATTTTGATATTTATTCCTCCTTATTGTTTTCTACAAGAATCAATTAATTTATATCTATTAATTTTTATATTTTCGACGCTTTCATAATATTTTAGGTTTATAGTTTAATTAACTTTAAATAATAAATTTATATTAAAAATTGTTAACTTGGCTATTTATATGTTTAATAATTATAATATTAGTCTATTTATAAAGAAAAAACGTGTGTATTACGCAAGGTTTATAACTAGTAATGATAAAAGACTTGGATGATAACGGGTACCGTGTGACAATTCTGGTTTGGGAGTAATAATAAATGATTTTCAATAATGAGACGTGAGCATTTGTTGAATTTTATTGCATTTTGAGGTGGTATTTAAGAAAAAAATTGGCGTTTCTCCTTTGCTTACAAGCCGACTTGTTCCCCATCCCTAGTGTCAATGTCAATTTCGAGAAGAGAAAAATAAAAGTCATGACAATTTCATCAAGTTCATACTATTATGGTGTCTACCAATCTGTTAGGGTTTGAAGATAGTACAAGAAACGGTATTTTTACAATTTAGTGCGATCAAGAGATTTTAGGATAAAAAACGAGTATTAAGGATTTTTGTGCTTCTGACTACGAAGAACATTTGCAGACTAATACAATCTAAAACTCTTGTTAGCCATAGCTCACCAAAAGAGTCAATCTTTTCTCATAAAAATAAAATAGAAAGTATGTTAGCTCATACTCGACTTGGTTCATAAGGCCATAAGAAATCTCAATGGCCCAAGAAGGTAGGTATATATATATGTCTAGACATGTTTCACGTGTAATTGAAGTAATATAAAATTGAGAGAGAGCACATAGAAAATGGTGTCCGTTGTTGACATGCAATTTGTTTATACCAATAAATCACCACATGGTCAATAATAAACTCTCACAAACTTATAAAATCAGCTCATGGTCAATAATAAACTCTCTCAAACTTATAAAATGAGTTGTAGCTAACATCGGATTTACTCACCAACCAATACAAATATAAAAATAAAATCATTATTCAAGAAAACCACGGCCATTAAATTATAATTTTCTTAAATTTGTACACACGAATTATGGACGGCAGCATTATATATTTGTAAACATTTATAGGCTAGTGGTTCACTTTCTCAAACCCGACAAGCATGCATGCTATCTTAAAAAAATGATTAGAATGCTCAAATGTAACTAGCATTACACAGTTTAATTAGTGATGGCATGACGTCGTTTGTGAATTGCCATTGGACGTTATAAAAGGATTATATATATTCAAGGACTTTTGGTGGAATCATATTTGTTTGCATTTTTAATCATGTTTCTAACTTATTTAAGGTATTTTGAACGCAAAATTTATTTAACCAGTGAAACAGTGGTCTTCCGTCGCTGAAATTTTCGGTGACAAATTGACCACCATTTTGTCACACTACCACTGAATTATCACCAGAAATTTTAGTAACAAATTAAATTTGTCATCGTCTTGACACCGATATATTCAGCATAAAACACGTTCAAGCCACTGAAATTAGTCACCGAAAATTTAGTTGTGTAACTTTTACAATTTACTATTGAATTGTCATTGAAATTTCAGTGACAAATTAAATTTTCCATCGCTTTGACGTCTAAATTTTGATGTCAAATTTTTAAGCCACTGGAATTAGTCACTGAAAGTTTGGTTATACAACTTTACAATTTGGCCACATAATTGTTAACGAATTTTTGTGATAAATTAAATTTGCCACCATTTTGACACCGAAATTTCAATGTCAAATTTTTAATTTTTAAAAAATTAATGGTGCCAATTTTGCGCCATTATTTGGGCCACACAAGCTGGCCTTGGGGTGGCTGGATGCCCCACCTCCCTATAGCCTTGCCGCCCTCGCCCCATTGGCGGAGCGGCCCCACCTCCCCGCAGCCTCGGCGCCATCGCCCCGTCGATGGCGTGGCTCCGCCTCCCCACAGCTTCGCAGCCCTCGCCCTACCATTGCACGACCTCCCACCTAGCGCGCTCGCCACCCTTGTCAACTTGGGGCCGATTTGTCACCTCATCGCGCGGCCCATTGCGTCTCTGCCCCCTCATGTGGCCTAACACGGCCGTCACCGCACGGCCTGGCCATGCACACTGGGCCAATGTGGCCGCCGCGTGCCACACGGGCAAGTGTTGCGCCCGACGTAGGTGTGCTTGTCGGTGCCCATGAGAGGATGCCATCATTCGGGCGCAACATGGTGCACCATTTTTTATCATTTTTTTTTAAAAATTGACATTGAAATGTCACCAAAAATTTTGATGTCAACACTAATTTGTCACTGAACAGACACCGAAATCCGGTGATAAATCTTAGCCATCGAACCACATAACCAATTTTGCTGACTTTTTGTAACTATTTTGTCACCAAAATTTAGTGACAGTTCGGTCACAATTTGCCACCGATTGTTCTCACCGAAAATATCGGTGACAATTTGTTTCCATTTTGCCACTGAATTAATTAGTTGTAAAGGCTTATGCCCCCGAAACTTTCAATGGCAAAGTTCAGTGACAAGGACTTTTTGTCATCGAAAATGAGTCTTTTATCACTGAAATTTTAATCGACAAAGAGTACTTTTCTACTAGTGGCTAAGCTTGTCATATTTGAATCTTTTAGTGCAAGTTGAAAGAAATAATTTGATATGTAATCTTATAATGCAAAAGAGTGATGGAGCTCAGGGGACTAAAAAGAACTTAGATGGAGGTAATTATTTATAAGGATATAAATTTTCACGAATATTATAGTTGGATATAATTTATCATTGCGTGAAATGACGAATTCTAGATAAAATATATAGAAGATTATTATTTGAACATCTTTAAAATCATAAATTAAAAGCTAGGGTTTCAGACTCAACACGACAAGGTCGTACTCCAAGCTGATTTGAAATTTATTCTATTTTTGTAATTTAGCATGTCAAAAGCCAAATGAAATTAAATATATATTATTTTTTTAACACTAGAAATTGATAAATATATAATTTAGATTATTTTAAAATATTATTTTAATTAGACTAAAAGAAAATTAATATATTGTTAGTAACTTTTATTACATATTAAAATAAATCATCTATGCAATTTGACTTAGAAAACTATGAAGTAAAGTTGACTCATAAAGTTTTTAGAGTGAAAACAGAGTCTTAAAATTGTGCTAATTAAGATGTACCATGAAAATTCATGTAAAATTAAAATGCTAATGGTAATATATATTCACGTGAAAAAGCTTGTCAAACACAAATAATTACTGGAAGAACACCTATCTCCACTTAAATGGATCAATCTAGCTTAAACTATAATTAGGTGATCTCAAATTTAGTTGCAAGTAAGAATATTGTTTTTCTTTTTTGCAAAGGTAGGTGGAGAGTAAAGATGGTCGTAAAGCCCCTTAGTTACTCAAGCTTAATCAACGGGTTATATGTTCACTGGTAGGGCATCTTATTCATCCCACTTGCACCCCTCCTTTCCTCATCTCTTTGAACCTTTTCTTCTCAACCTACCAAACTCCCTATTTATATCTCTCTCACTTTCCCCTTTCAACTCAACACAACAGACAAAGCCAACAGTCACCACTCTCTCAGTTCACCTTCTCTTTCCTTCTCTTCTCTCGTCACCGGCCTCCAAATCTGTAGCATAATGGGCTTCCCTTCCATCTGCTGTGACATTGTCATGCCAAATCCCCTGGATGACCTGATAGACGTATGGAACTACTTCAAGTTCATGTTCAGGTTGGCTTTATTTCACCTGGGCCTCTTTGATCCAACAGACTGGTCTGGTTCCTATGATATTATTGCGCGCGTGCCGCCGCAAGGGTTTCCGTCGCAGGTATCTTCCCTTCCGCTGCTGTCGACGACGGCGGACACAATCAAGGAGCAGCTTCCGGTTGTGCCCTTCGCTCAGATAGCAGCGAAAGGGAAAAATGATGATGATGATGATCATGCGCATGCCTGTGCCATCTGCCTTAGTCGCCTAAAGGGGCACCACCAGGTCAGAAAGCTGTGCAACTGCAAGCATGTGTTCCATGTGGGTTGTTTGGATAGGTGGGTGGATCAGGGTCAGGTGACTTGCCCACTGTGCAGATCTGTGTTGATACCCCAAAAGGAGAAGGATTGCAAAACTGGGAGGGAGTCATGGGTGGTGGAAAGGATTTCCTACTTGTTCGGAGAAGATCTGCTGGTCAGATACTAGAGAAAGGTATAGCACGGCGGTTGAAGTTGCTCTCCCATTCCATACATATACAGAAGCCTATGGAAGCGAATCATGGCTTTTTTTTTTTTTTTGTGAGACGAAACAAGGAATTCTACTTAGTAGGGAAAGAGAAAAGGAGGATTGGTGTAAATAGTTTGAATTTCTTTTTAAATTTTCTTTCTTTCTAACTTAATCTGTGAGCATATATGTCAAGTTTTTGTAGCAAAGATATGAGTAAATGGGAGTGCACCCATTTTCGATTCATGTTTTTCACTCTCAAGGGGGAATTTTTCAGGCACCAAACACAAGCATGAAGCGCATCCAATTCATGGGATTTGTTTAAGGGGGCAAGATCTAATGATTAAAGCTAATAGTTTGGCTTTCTGCCATTCTTTATGTTCTTAATCTTGCCACAGTAGTGGGCAATAGCTCATACTTAACTTGAATGATATTGACATTATAGTAGTTTAATTTAAGGACTAAGCATATAATCTTGCAATTTCCTCTCTAGCTATCAAGCTGTCAATCTCTGAAAGGAGGGATCAAACTAGTATTTCTCTTACCATGTGAATTATGCAGTTCGATGAATAGTGTTCTTGTTCTGTTCATGTATAGCCATCAAAGATTTTGACAGCTTTGTCTGCTAGCAATGAACACGTTTTTTGTTCCTTTTTATCGGTGTGATATTGTCAACGACGTTATATCATTTCATCCTCAATTTTCATCCTGCTTTGCATCAGATATATATTATCAAATAAATAAAATAATTAACATATATTAAATATAATTGATATTTAGGTTTTTTTCATTCCATGATCATGGATATATATTGTGTTGTGACCGACGCATGATTCTCTTAACGAAGTAATTTAATCATCTCTTTATGATATTGTATTGTACTCCCTTATTTCTTCAATTCACATTTTAATTATAATTTTTCAAGTGCATGAAAATTCATTTCCAATTGAGATATTCTGCTGTTGTCTATTTTTTTTATTCATTTTGTTTAACATATTATTGTGGTGTGATCAACACATGATTCGATCGGTTCATCATTTCTAATTCGATTATCACCTCTTTGTCAAGTGTCCTGTTCTTTTCTTTGTTTGCATTTAATTATTTGGTCGGTGATTGAAATTTTAGATTCAATGATGGTGTTCATATTTAAGTTTGACTCAGATCACGAGCCTTACAATTGCAATTTTGGTTCAGTCAGATATTATTTAGTTCAATTAGATCGTGATTAGAAGATCTAATTAATTAATATATGGATCTTCATTAGAGTCTTAAAGTATTCATGGACAGTTGGACATGTCTAATTTTTTAAAGCTATCTCTAATCATTTCAGTTCTTCTTTCACATACTTATAAGATTCTCAAAAATTAATTTTACATCTAATACTTATCAATAAAATTCAGTTTATTAGTTAAGATGTATTCATAGATCTTTAATTGTGATTAACAACTTAAAACCAACGACTTTAGCCTATTGGGTTATACTCAGTCAAGCCAACCACCAACCAAATTTTGTGAAAATTTTTAAGAAATATCTAAAAAATTTCTAAAACTAGGGCCTCGTATTGTGAAATTACCAAAAAGAGGCTTTTTACTCGGAAGTGATTGGTGGCTATTCCACCAAAAATCTCCTTTGGGCCAAGGAAAGGAGTCATGGCTCTAATTTTGGACTCGTTTTTCATTTTTCAACATGGTTCTGCAAAAGAATAGTTTCAAGCATATTCAATACTCAGGTCTACCACTATTTAAGTACAATTTTTTGAATCATAATTAATGCCTAACCCTTATTCCATAATGTAGGTGAAGGACATAGTTGAAGAATATATGTATAACCTGATTCAGCTTTGCCTTCCTGCCCCCCTCTCCCCGCCCTCACACATATTATATTAAATTTATCACTTTCATAGTTAAATAATAAAGTTTGGTCATTGGTGTGGGCAATTGTCTTTATTCATAATCATCTTAGATCACTTCGTCGTTCACATTCAATATTTGGGCTTATCCAATTCAACAAATTCGATTAGAACAATAGTTTTAAAAGTCCTTTTGACTCAGAAAACTCCACGAAGAGATTTTACTATGTAACTTGTCGAGTTAAATTCCATTTCATATTGACTGATTTTATAATTGACTCTCAAAGTTATAAAAGTTATCAAAATATATTACATTTTTAGATTAGCTAAATTGATATTTTTAAATATGTAAATCATTTATTTATTAATTTTAAGTGTTAAAATATTAACATTTACTAATTTAAAACAATTATTTATTTACAAAATTAAAATTTTAATAAAAATAACTCAGAGTAGAATTAGAGTCGACTTTGAGTTGACTCCACTCCATGACATATTGAGTAAAGTCTGAGTTTTAATTTTTAATTATGATTAAAACTTCGGGCAGGTCGAACGGAATTTTAGTGTCACAAACCTTGTGTAGGAATTAGGAAGATTTTATTCTTGTGTATATATAATCCGACGAAAATCTACCAACCTGGTCAGGTAATCCTAATATTTGTCACGGCTGATTTTTTCTTTTTGTTTCTCATTCTTCTCTTTAATTTTTTGGAATAAAATATGTCATTAAATAGTATTTATATTTTCTGGGCCCATTTTCTGATCGCTACTTTGTGTAAGGTTGTGTTGTAAGTGTGTATATTAGGTGAGTGGGTGGGTGTGATTTTGTTCTAAGCGTGTATGTTAGGTGAGTGCGTGGGTGTGAGAGATTGCCTTAAACAAAAAGAAAAGAAAAAAACTTAGATGTGGCTATCCATCACCATATATATCCTCTTTTTTCAACAAATTTACTACCATATCACTGGGACATGGGACATGAAACACGACGTCAGTCGGACATGAAAATTGAAATATATCGACTATTGTTTGACAAAAAAAAAAGATCATTCGGGCATGAAACACGAATGCATTCCATTTGTTATCCTGCATGTCTGCCCTAATGAACTTGAGATATATATGTTAATTGCTAACATTTAGAAGGGAAAATGTGAGGGTTTTGTAACTATTTTTCTTATTTGAAGATTGACTTTTCATTAATTAATCATAAAGTTCTTAATGTAGTTGGAAGTGTTGGATTAATCACACGTCAGTCAGTCGTAAATGGTGTTGGTGGCTTGTATATAGGCTAAAGAAATTCTTTAATCTAGCTTTTAGATTAAGAGAGATATATGTGATGTGGAAATGATAACACATGTGCACGTGTCGAATCAAGTAATAAAAGTGATAAGAAAGTATCGTCCTACGAGGAATTATTATTCGAAAATTTTAATTACCAAAACTAATTTAATTAATTATACTTAAATAGAAATGAATTCAAAGAGTAATTAAATTTTAGATTAAGGCTAAACTAATCTAAAATGTAATATTTAAATCAAATATTAACTTCAATAAGACAATCCTAAGATTTTCAATTTCACCTAATGCTCTATGTGATTAAAGTTATAACTTCTACATATGAATTGGACATTTGGATCATTAACTATGAGAATTAATTATTCATGACATCTTTTGATTCACCATAAACTTATCACTCGCACCCAACTTCTATATCTTTGTGAAATTGTGTATGTAAAATGATATTTTAAGTTTTGCTCTTAACCGTTATCCAAGACATATGAGTATATCTCTATCTTACATGTGAATAACCTAAAACAAATGAACAAAGACTATTTTATTAAATGACAAATTTAATCTTTCTATCTCTAGACAAAATCAAATCTCTAGATCTAAAAATAAGTGACCAGGCTAATGATAGCATTAAGAACAGAATAAAATAGATAATCCAACATCACAATTACATAAATAAAAATTAATAACCTTTATTAATTCATGCACTAGATATCATTGAAAATCCTAGAAAGAATTTACTCCATAAAGTATTCGATTAAACTCAAGAAATTCATATGTGACATGAAAGACATTATTTAATTACAAAGAACACTAAATCAAAATAAGAAAAACTCTTTTTGAGAAAACGTCTTTTTCTTCTGATCCAACTTCTTAGTCTTCCTTTTCGTCTTTCGTGTCGTCGCTTAGCCGTCCAGAGTTGTTCCTTTTTTTAAACCTTAATCAAGTTTATAAAGAATCCATCCAAATATTTCAAGTAGGGTCCACCAAGATCTTCAGAAATATCAGAAAAATCAATTTTTCTCGCAGTCAGCGCTCGAGCGCTCAGCTCTCGGACATAAACATTTTCTTAGCAGAAAGGCTAGTGCTTGAGCCCTCTGAATCCCAGTGCTTGAGCACTCTCCTCTTGGTTATAGTTTCTAGGTTATGCTTTTTGCCCGAATTCATTCTGCATCATCTTAAAACTCTTATACCCTACTAGAACAACATTGATTAACACTTTTTACACCAAAATTATAATAATTTCTCACATTATTAATAATATCTAATAAACTTTTAAACTAATAAAATTGAAATATAAACGACTTGAAACATGACAAAAATCAACATGAAATAAAAAGAATAATAACTCTTTTACAGAGTTATCAATATGAAATATTTTTCAAGTCCCTTTTTGGGATTTATAGGACTCAATAGTTGGTATCACTGCTTGGTTGGTTTTGGTGTTGCCTTGGTTTGCCTCGATTTGCCTTTGGTTGGTTTTGGTATTGCTTTAGTTTGCCTTATGGTATATCAACCATATCCAAATTGGAGTCTCTTGGAATTTCATTATAACATGTAGAACTTCATTATAACATGTGAACCTAACATGTGTGAGGTGGAGATAATTTGGATGGTATGATATATGAGACAGAGAATTGTTGGGTTAATTCCACATTAGTTGTGAATAATGTTAGTGAGTTGTATATAGGGTAATGAGAAATCTTTATTCTTTAAACTAATTTTTGGATTAAAAGAGACATATGAAACCTGTTTCAAGTATCTTTTAGAGGCCCATAGGGCCCAACAAGAAGAATAGGTACATTATCAATTTGTGTTAATTCTTCACATGAAACAACAGGAAAAAAGACGATGACTTTATAATTATTTTGGATGAGACAAGCTTAATTTGGAGATGACATTGTCTATTAATAAATAATAAAATTACATTTTTAGTTGGGGGAGTTGGCACATTGTCAAATCCCATAATTCTTGTAAAGTGTGGAGCCTTTACTACAAATTATAATGCTTGGGCCGTTAGGGGAAGAAGTTATTCAATATTCTGCCAACTTTCTTTCTCTTTTTTAAGAATGTAAGCAAATTTTATTCCTTACACAAATTACATAAACATATTTGGGCATACCCAAATTTACAAATTATGCTACCAACTTATTACAACAAACATGCGTAGACATACTCTTCGCCAAAATCATGGCGATGTTTGCAATGACCCTTTTTTTCCCCCAAGTATGGCAGGTTTAGCATGTTAGTGAATAATACTTGTGCAAAAATTGTTGCATAGGCGGCCTTCCTTCTTGTCAACCACATATATATATATATATATATATGTATATCATTGTTACATACATGCTTAAATCCAACCAGACCTGCTCTGCAACCAAACAAGTTACCTCAAAGATGGCCTTCAAAACATCCATTCTTCTGGCTCTGATCATCACGCTAACCATAGGAATTGGTTCGTGTATATCAGGGTCGACAAAAACGCCGGCATTTTTCATCTTTGGCGACTCCAGTGTCGACCCCGGCAACAACAACTACATCCAGACAATTTTTGGGAACCAAGCTCACAGGCCTCCATACGGCCTCAATGGGTTCTTTGACAAGCCTACAGGAAGGTTTTCAGATGGTCGAGTTATCGTCGATTTCATCGGTAATTAACGTCCATGAATGCTTCCAGCAAGAGCATAATTCATCAAAACTATTCTTGGATATTTTTTTGGAAGCAGTAATTGGTGATGTTGATGATAATGTCTGCAGCTCAATATGCAAAACTGCCCATCATTCCTCCATTTTTGCAACCTTCTATCCAAGTGGTGAATGGAGTGAACTTCGCTTCTGGAGGCGCCGGAGTACTCTCAGAAACTAACCATGGGCTGGTAAACAAGTGAAGATCACATCCTAGATCACTATAAGAGTCTTAACCATGGATACATTAGTGAAAAATGAATAATATATTGCTTGTGTATTTCTAGGTGATTCCCCTTCAAAAGCAGCTGACCTACTTTGAGGAAGTGGAGCTCTTACTCAAACAAGAACTTGGAGAAGAGCAATCCAAGAAGGTCATATCAGAGGCTGTCTATTTTTTCAGCATTGGAAGTAACGATTACATGGCTGGGTACATGCTCAATCCACAATTGAGGGAATCATTTAGCCCCCAAGAGTATGTTGGTATGGTAATAGGCAACCTCACTCAAGCCATCCAAGTAAGTCTTACAAGTTCTATCTCCATCTTAAACTTAGGCATGCAATCAAATTATATAACCGAGTTATAAATTATTAATTTTATTGCGTAACTCTGAATTGAATGTTATCACTATCTGCAGACATTGTACGCCAAAGGTGGTAGGAAATTTGGATTCTTGAGCTTGTGTTCATTGGGTTGCTTGCCAGCTCTGAGAGCCATGAATCCAAAAGCTAATGGAGACTGCATTGAAGAAGTTTCTTTGCTTGCCTCGGCACATAACCATGCTCTGTCTCTTGTGCTGACAAAACTGGAACGAGAGCTACAAGGTTTCAAGTACTGCAACTCCAATTTCTATGACTGGCTCAGTGACCGAATCCACCATCCCACAAAATACGGTATTTGTCTCCCCTGTTTTCTTTCCACATTGTTTATATCGTCAACACATCATCTCATACAGGTTGGGTAGGCGATAAAAACCAGGCAACATTCTTAGTTCGTATCATCAATATACAAATTACAAATGAGACATTGATTCGTGGATTGAACGTGTTTCACGATGAAGGATTCAAGGATGGGGTGAATGCTTGCTGTGGAAGTGGACCTTACAATGGAGCACCCACATGTGGAGTAACAAATATTGAGGATGGGAAGGAAGAGTATAGCTTGTGCAAGGAACCAAAGGAGCACATCTGGTGGGATGCATTCCATCCATCCGAAGCTCTGCATGAGCAGTTTGCTCAGACTCTGTGGTCTGGCTCATCGTTTCCTGTTGGACCTTACAATTTGGAGAGCCTCTTCTTGGGGAGCGAGGAATTCACCATTGCAGACATGGTTGACAATCAAGATATGTCTTTGCCTAGCATGGCTAGCATGCTTGCTTGAAGTATTTGCCCAATGGAAGGAGAGTTAAATAAGGGTGCTCTGTGCTATTTGATCAAACTTGCTACAAGTTTATGTTGTATTCTCGTCCCCATCCATAATAGTGAAGTACATTTTTCGCAATGTTGTGAAAATAATAATATGTTTGAATTAGTTCTATAAAAACAATTAGAATCCAAATGGTTTAACACATAAACAAGTTATATAGTCTTAAGTTAATTGCCACATAAACAAATTATTAGCAATAATCATCTTCATTTAATATCTTTTATTAATAAGTAATAGGTAATAATATATCCTTTTTTAAGGTTAATATCTTGGAGTCTGGAGATGAATTTTTCTTTGTTCAAATTTGGTTTATTTATTTTAAGATTGAGTCAAGGCTAGTAGCATTTGAGTTGATTTTAGTGTGAACTGAACTTCAAACTATTTAATTTATATTTGCTAATACTCATTTTTTTCACATACCAGCATTCGGTGTCTTGGTAACAAAGTAACGCTATACTATATTATGGTTATAGCAAAAACAGATTAACCATGCATCTGGCTTATAAAAATAGCAATTGTACTTGTATAAGAGCCTAGTAGCTTATGATTATCCGGTTTAAAAGATGTTTTTTGGAGCTCAATTGAAAATAGAATAGGTATCTCTTTTGGAGCTTTTTACACTAATAAAATTTAGCTGATATTAAGCAGTAATTGACTATTGCCGTTTGACCCACATTGCGATATGCTTAATCTTAACTAGTTACCATGTTATGTTGTTTATGCTTCATGAAAAATGAACAAAAAAAGAAAAAAAGAAAAAAGAAGATGGTGATGGAGCAAATTAACTGCATCCCTGATCAAAGAGCTGAAAATCCTGGTTGTGTTTGTTTTCTTTGGTTAAGTATTGAGCATGTTATAACAGCACTTTTAACTTGCATTTCATTCGGATTCTTAGAGTAGCTTTGATATAGAACTTGATAAGGTCAACTTGGTGATTTCTATGTTACAAAATGGAGCCTTCAAATGCAATAATAAGAAGACTTTTTTTCTAAGCAACGCATATAATATAAGACATGATCTTGCTGTGTCAATTCTTTTGCATGAACGGCAATTGCAGACATCGTTAAAAGCCTCTGCCATCGGCAGACATTAAAATTGAAAGATAATTGCTTTTATTTTTCATAATCATTTTAGGAGATTCCCTGTGTTGCTTTTGGTTTCTTTCGTAAAAAAAGCATCGATGACCCACGTCTTGGAATCACTCTTACTAAGCATCCATGCATTCATATGGACCTCTTGGATTGACATGAGCACAATCATCACCTGGTTCTTTTTCCTCACCAATACAAACTTCTTCCTTGTGATTTCGCTTGTTTAAAACTCGAGAAACCATATCTCTGAAACTAGTTGACAGCAGAGGCCACCACTTTTCCCCAGCTTTTCTAGTCCATATCTCTACAATCTTTGTTAAGTCCTAATCATGCAACTAACCTAATTCTTGACTCACAACATGCACCCTATTTCTAAAGCTATTATTTCACCTTTTAACAATTGGAATCTGATGATCTTCGTATCTTACTGTTTGAGCTTTGCTCCAGATCATAGGACCTGGAAGGATCACTACCATTCCTTGGTATCCTTACCCTAACCTTGAGCTTCTTGAATATACTGAGTACTAATCCATCACTAAACTTAGATATGGTCCAATAAGGATATTAGGAATCCTTTAAAAGAAGATGCGGCAAATCGGGTCTTGTCTACTTGAATTAGGCAATTAGCTCTCTATTGTGCTTTCTCCACATCCGGAAAACTTTATAATGCAAAAGCTGGCTGTTCTTACAACATGATAACATGTAAATCAAAATCAGTAAGGCTAGCTCCTTTACCTTTATCGAACCCACCCTGTCCAAGGAGTCGAAAGACACCCACAAATCATAATTGTTGCTTTCTATGTTATAACTTAGCCTAGTCTCCTTCTTCTTCTATATATGTACACACTTCCCGAGTTCTGCTCATTAGCTTCATTTCTAACGTACACGTTTCCTTGCAAATGTCTCAGCATCGTATAAGCTCTCCCAAACACTGTGCCAAACACGGAGTTCACATAGACAAACTCTACAAAAGATTAGCCTACATATTTTCCTCCATTGTCCTCTCCATCCTCTTCACAATCTTCCTTGTTTGGATCATCTTGCACCCCTCCAAGCCTCAGTTCTCTCTCAAGGAAGCTAACATCTACCGGCTTGATCTTGCAGAGACCCATTTTCTCAACTCTTCCATACAGGCCACTTTGGTGTCCAAGAATCCTAACAAGAAGGTTGGGGTGTATTATGACCAGCTTCAAGCTTATGTTTCCTATAAGGACCAGCAGATAACAGCATATGTTTTGCTACCTGGTTTTTACCAAGGAAATGAAGACACAAACCTTATATCTGCATCACTGATTGGAAATTGGGTTCCCGTTGCTGCAACCTTTGGATATGAGGTAAGCCATGATCAGGTTATTGGGAAGTTGGTAATGAACCTCAAGTTGAATGGTAGGCTAAGGTGGAAGGTGGGAACTTGGCTCTCCAACCATTACCATTTCAATGTTGATTGTGTTGCAGTTCTGGAATTAGGTCCAAACTCTCTGATAACTCCTCTCAGTACTAAGCAGGGCACTCAGTGTTCTACCAGCGTTTGAGCTGCAAAAACGTCGCATATAATGGTTTTTTAGTTGTACTAATCATGCTTTGTTTTCTTAAGTGCCCATATTGTGTAGATAATGTTTCTATGTTAGTAGTTTTGATTAATGTCTTCCTAGTAAAGACCATGTATCTTAGTTGCTGGCTTATGCACAATAAAAACAAATCGCTTGAAAATTTTGTTGTAGCAACGTACATGTTGTTGAAGGATTGAATTGATATGGCTGTCATGTGTAGTACCACTCGGGGTTGATTGAGGATCACAACTTTAAAACTTTTGTTTTTTGGTATGTGAAGAGATGGCAGTGGTGATAAGATTCCTGGTGTGATTGATATAAAAAAGGATGCAGGTAGTATAAGCTGCTTTTACATAGAGAATCTTCGTATGTGCATGTGTTGTCTTCTTTCTTCTACTTTTAATAATTGAGCCGATTGAAATGATGTAACTGGGCAGGGACCTATGATCATCACCTGGTTTTGTAATCGTTGGAGGCATTTAGATGCATCTTGAATGCATGAACATGTAGTCATCACTAATAAAAGAAATCATAGTAGAATGCTAAGAAGCATATTTTCTCAAGACAATGCAAAACAGGATTGGATGATTAAGCTCATGAGCGTGAGATTAACAATGCAAAATATATATAGTCTATTGTATTTTTAACATAGTAAAAATAAAAATTTAAAACTATTGGTAAATTTTAATATATTTATAATTACTTTACTCGAATTGAAATTTGTTGCTTAATAATGCATACTTAATTTTGATTTTTACAAATTTTATTTAGTTATTTATTTTTATATTATTATTTATTATTATGAAAAAACTAGAGTATAATTCTATCCGAGTTAAAAGTCTTTAAAAAATCATTTAATTATTATTATTTTTACTTATTAAAATTGAAATTACTATTAATATTTCTATACAACTATATTTTTTGTTAAAATTAAATAAATGTTCATTATTTTTATTTAAAAGTAAATATAGTAATATTTGTTGATATTAACTTTGTATATTCTTATATATATTATTAATAAGTTTTGAATCCTGCACATCACGTTGGTCTTTAGCTAGTTAATATCCAAAATCTCGTATAAAATGTCTTCGAGAAAAATATGGGAAACTTGCAATAAGTTTTTTGCTAGGGGATGGGGGCAAAGCTAGTAACAAATTTGTCATGACATTTATAAGGGAAAATCGTGATATTGAGGTTTTGTAGTTATGTGTGGCCTCACCTTGATGTGGCATCATGGTGGTGCATTTTAATAAAGATGCAAGCGGTAGGTTACATGCATACGAAAGGCATTTACCATTATCATTTATCAATTTCTAGGCCACTAACTATTACTGCACCTATTACTACTTTTCTGGCCATCTATCACTATCGAGTTTCGATCATTTTGACCAACAAAAAATAGTTAACAATTGGTAAATTTTAATTTTAACTATACAAGTCTTTAATAGTACAGAATCCTTACCAAAATTATAAACTTGGTGTCATTTCAACAATAAATTTATGTTAAACTAACGTTTAAAAAAGATATAACAATATAAAATTTTAATTAAGCGTAATGATAATACCATTTCTTATTTATATTAATCAATATAATTATATATTTTGAATATAAAAATAAATAAACGATAAATCGGTAAATCTGTAGTTACGGAGACTTCTACCACTACTGTTTCAAAACACTAGTAGAAAATCGGGTCTTCAGCGACAGAAAATTTGATCATTGAAGATCATGAATCCGGCTGTCAATAATATTTGCAACTGGATTTACAACCACAAAATCCGGCCACAATAGATAGGGTTACTGATAAAATTTATGACCGGAAAGAAACTCGATTGCAAAATTAACAATCGGGTATGCTTGTTTTAGTTCGGTTTCTAACTTTGAGACCGGTTCAGCGGTCGCAAAGATGGTTGTAAATTATTTGTATCTGGGTTTCCAGTTGCAAATTCGGTTTCAACTTCAGTTCCTAACTGGTTTCTTTCTGGGTGATAAATCTTTGTGACCGGGTTCTGGTCACAAAGCGAACACAAATTGGTCGTAACTCGATCGCAAAATGACCTCAAAATATTTGAAATAATTGTTATTTTTTGTTCTAAAATAATCTGTTGTTATTAAAATAAATAGATATAATGACAACATATATTATATATGTTAAATATAAATTAAATCTAAAATAAAATAAAATAAAATATTCAATGTCATACATGAAATATAAATCAAATGTCTAATACAAAGAAAACTTTATATCTATATCAAGGGAGGGGCAGGAGGATCATGAGGGGCACATCAAGGTCATAATCACCAGGGTCCTCGGTGGTTGCGGTCTGTTTGGTCCTTGAGACTACCGAAAACTACCTGCCTCATCGATGGCATCTGCATGATGCTCCTCCACATTATCACCCAATGGGGGTGTAGGGCCATGCTCATCTGGTGGTGATGCAATCGGCTTATCCATGGGACCCTTGTCACGGGATCTAGGTTCATGTGAGCCGCTTCCAAGCCAAATTGATCAACGACCTCGAGTTATATCTACAGTCACAAAGTTTTTAAAAAAATGATTGAAATTTATTTTTTTCACATACGAGGATTACAAAATTATTTCAAAAAATTTACATTATTAGTTCGAGCATTTTGAATTTGAAGGTGAAGTCTCTTCATATTTATTGGATCGTGAAACTTACAATTCTTCTATGATTGTGAAATATACAATTCTTCTATAAAATTATTTTTTATATGATTGTGAAATGAAACTGTGACAAATTAAAATTCAATTATGAAATCATAGTGCTCAACTCAATTCAAAACTAATCGAGTTAAGAAAAACACATAATCCTAAGTACTGTATTTGATCTTATGGAATCATAGTGTTCAACTATAGTCAAACTAATTGACTATAAAAAAGCACTAATTTGAATACATTAGCTTATAAAATTAAATTGTAATTTAAGAGTTATGAAAATTCAAATATCAAGTTTAAGTACAGTGTCATCGTATTAATTCAATAATTAATTTACACTTCTATTTTAAATCATCACATAATAATTATTAATTTTAATCATAAATTTAAACAAATAAAATAAAATTATGCTAATAATAATCATTGTTTTAAATCTTATATATGAACAACATTAAAATAAAATTTCAAGCATAGTCAAATTAATTAACATTTTACGAGTGATTTTGCAACTGCTAATTTAGTCAAAATTAAAGTTATAAAATTTTTCAACTCATTTGCGACACATAAATAGTTGAAATTTTATTTTGAAATTATTAAGTTTCGTAATAAACTTTAGTGAGCGATATGCGAGCGAAAAAAGTGGTTGCAACCGTAGTTAGTGACCGTAAAGTGTGGTTATAAAGTTCCACTCGCTAACTTGGTTGCTAAATAGTTACTAAGCCATAGATATATTTTGCAATTAGCTTTGTGGTTGAAAGACAATCGTAAATATTACACATTTTAATGCGGTCTCTAAATTGGGGTCATGAAACTCTAATCATTGATGAGCAATTTTCTACTAGTGAAATAAAAGCATTACGGTTAAGTTTGTCATTTTTTATCATTTTGTTAAATAATTGAAAAAGGAATTAGCCATTTTATTTCAATTTAACTCGGAACAGTCTATAAAACTGTAAACTAGTCTACCACTTGCAAGCGCATTAACCCATGCCAAGGACATACCTAAAAAGATTCCAAAATTTATTCACTACATTTTACACCTAATAAAGACAACCCAAAATATGTCCACCTTCCGGAGCTCTCCCCTAGCCACCGGCCCAACACCATACTATCTTTATAAATATACTAGAGAAGATATTGTGCGATGGGTAATTCTTATTATAAATAAAATTTAATTTTATAAATAAATTTTTATTGAATAATAAGATAGAATATAATAATTTAATATCTTAAACATAGATTTTGATTGACTTTAATGAAAAAATATTAATTAAATGAAGAGATAAATTATAAAAGTTTGATTTATTATTTTTATTTTTATTGTATTTTGATTGGATAAGTCTCTTACTTTTACTTAATAAAAGTAGATATCTTAAATGTAGATTTTGATTAACTTTAATGAAAAAATTTAATTAAATGAAAAGATAAATTATAAAAAATTAATTTATAATTTTTATTTTTATTATATTTTGATTGAATAAATCTCCTACATAAGAGTAGATCTCTTCTAATTCACAAGGCTACCATAGCATGTGCAGTAAATGCATTCGAAAGATAACATGTGCTTTACGAAGATATATATATATCTCCAACCTGCCCGTAGTTTAGTTTTTATTACTTAAAAAAACAAATTTAAATTAATTGAACCAAATGCGGGAGGTTTTGCTGAACAAATTTCAGGGTCTCGTTTCTATACTCAACATAATAAATTTATCACTTTTATCCAGTAAATAATAAATTAATTGTCTCTAATGTATTTAGTATAATATATTTTTTAATAATATATAATTATTTTTTATAGGGTCAAATTGATAAATATTTTTTCTTCTAAAAAATCGATGATATTTATTTGATAATTAATTATAATAGTTCTACTCGTACATAAGTAAACAATTAATAAACATATATATATATATATATATATATATATATATATATATGATAAGAAATATTATGTTGCCCAGTAAAACTTTTTGAACAAGCAAGAAATACAAAAAAATTATACAAAGAGAAAATAGTATTTAGAAAATTTTCTAATTAAATACATGAGATAAATTAATTAAAAATTTTATTTATTTTCTTTATTTCCCTTATTAAATCTTTTTTCTTTATCCTACAATCTATCCAGGAGGAAGGGGGTTTTGTCATGGCAACCTCTGTATTTGGTTCTATTCTTAGTCCTCATGTTTTTAGCAGGATGCATGCAGGCAATTGGGAGTAAATGCTTTCTGATTAGTAGTAATCCTCCTAGAACAAAGGAAAGCATTATTCTTTCAGCTGTTCCATCTGTTCAGTTGCCTAGTGATGGTTCAAGCCAGAGGCAATCGGTTGCATGGTTTAGAGAGGCATGGGCTTTACTAGCTTTGTTTTATTTTTCATGTCTGTTAACTTTTATTTGGTTGTTACAGTTTTGTTCATTATGTTTTTTTATGGTACTGTAGGCCATAGAAACTTTGATCAATCGTGTTGATCTATCAGAAGTTGGGGCGGAGAATTCTGTTGACTTTTTGTTGAATGAGGCAGATGAAGCCCTGATAAGTGCCTTCCTTGTTTTATCAACAGCCAAGGGAGAGACGTACGAAGAGGTAGGTAAATGGAACTGTAAGCAACATTCAGTTGTAAGTAAATTTATTGGAAACATTGATATGAAGGATGGATAAGTTAAATATTTACCAAAGTTGTTTATATGATAATGAATCCTTTTTGGACCCTCTGTTTTGCAGATAGTGGGCATGGCAAGGGCGATGTTTAAATGTTGTAGGAAGGTTGAAGGAGTGAATAATGGAGTCGACATTGTGGGCACAGGTGGCGATGGAGCCAATACAGTGAACATCTCGACCGGGGCTTCTATACTTGCTGCTGCTTCAGGTGTGAATGTGATTAAGGTATAGACCATTTGTTTCCATGTCCTAAAACAATAATTTTCCTGTGCAACTAATTGCTTCCATGAAAAATTAAAATGATCACCATCTGTTTCTTTCTTCTTAATAGCAAGGAAATCGTTTTCTAGTTCCTCTGCTTGTGGAAGTGCTGATGTATTAGGAGCTTTGGGAGTGAATATTGATCTGGATGCAGAGGCTAGTTGCTTCATTCCTGGTACTTGATCATTTTGATAAGTTAATAGTTTCTGTCTCATACTTTGTCTCATATATAGTGTCTAACTTAAAGTAGACTAGAAACTACTCCTGAGTTATTCATTCCTGCTATATTTGTTTTCTTTGTGATTCGTTAGTATGTTTGTGTCAAAATCTGAATTGTGTTTCCTCAGAAATGGGTTTCATAAACTTAGTTTTCGTATTTTTTAAAGTTTGTTATTCCAGAGTGGAGTTTCTCTTTTCAGAGATCTGATGGTGGGTTTAATTTGAAAAATCAGTTGGCAAGAAATTCAACATTAACTTGTCTTTATTTTTATGAAAAGCAGGAATTCAATGTGTACAGGAAGCTGGCATAGGCTTTATGATGTCTCCCAAATACCATCCAGCCATGAAAATTGTGGGTGTCTACCATGAGAAACTTGTAAGCAACTGTTTGCAAATTTTTAAATAAATCACCATATACTGATTTATTAATTGATGTTGAGTACATAGTTTCCTCTGAATAATTTATGATTCTGATGGCATCTGTGGGGAACTGTGGACATGAGGAAAGTAAGTTTAGACAGTGTTGAGTTGGATTTGGAACCTAATTTGAAGGAACTCAAGAAATGTGCAGCAGATTAGAACTCGTGTTGATTGTGTTAGATTAAAGTATGACAAATGGTGAGCATTTGGCTTATCATTTCACAGGATTCTGTTGGTCCTATGCTTGGCTGTGTACTGTTTGATTGTTTTGTCCTTTAATGCTACTGCAACTTATGCTACTCCTTTAACCTTATCAAGCACCTGTTTGGCTAGTTTTGATTTTGTTTGAGGTACATTCTCTGTCTTAATGAGCATGGCATGGTTATTAGAACAATTCAGTGAAAATGCTTAAATGTGGTGAAAGGTGGTGACCCTCCTTATAATGCACAAGTTCTGAGGAATGTCCTTGCTGGTGAGAAAGGAGCAATTGCTGATGCTCTTGTGAGTGTCATCCTCCAGTAACACTCTTTCAATTCAACATTTGATTTTCTTTCTGTTAACAGATTCAGTTGACTTTGACTCTTTTTCTCTATCTTTCTTCCTCTGTGCAAACAATGACTCTTAAGACAAGAATGATGATATTCTCCTCGAATTCTTTTTTCCCTCTATTTATGGTTTCAATCATATTGTTTGCCTGCAGATTCTTAATGCTGTAGCCGTGCTATTGGTAAGTGGATTGGTAGGCAGCCTTGGAGGAGTAGATCTTGCCCGTGAGAGACATCGATCTGGAAAGGCTATAAAAACACTTGATTCTTGGATAAAAATCTCCAAAGTGAAAACATACCTACATGTTGTTTGACAATCATTTTATGTTCTGAAATAATTATCACCTGTTTTGTTAACTTTTTATTTTGTAATCGTTGCAGGATATCACTAAAACGCCTGAATGATTCGAGATCCATGGACTGTGGTTTTACAGCTTGGACTTTATCTCTTTGTTCATTGTTTGTAGCCAGAATTGGGTTAGTTAAGGAATAATCTTTGATTTATTTGCTGATTTGTTAATTAATATTATATAGGTGTGGTTCACGAGCCGAAGAATAAGAAATTATTTTATGTTTTTTATTTACAAAAATGATGAGAAACAAACAGCAACAGGAACTCCCGGACCTGGTCTTTCTAGTACCAAGGACTCGTATATAGATCAGAGTTGCGAAACATGTTGTATCTAGCTAAATGCTATACATGTTTTATCTGAATGCATCTGTACTGTTTGTAATGTTAAGAGTTGCGTCTGTATTTATCTCTATAGTTGAATAAAGTTCTTTTTCTTAAAAATGAAAAGGTTTGCCAAACATATGCTACGCATGTTACTTTTTTGTTTTCTATTTTTTATTATCTTAGAATCTAGCCCACACGAAGGGTAATCCTTACCATGGTTGCATAAATCGGAATCGGAATCGGAATCGGTTTTCCAGTGAATCGGAATCGGAATCGGAATCGGTCTGAATCGGCCAGGAATCGGTTCAGTTGAATCGGTCCAAATTAATTTAATCAGATTATATATAATAATTTGACAATTTATAAAATAAATATATTAAAATTAAGTATTGATGTTATTTTGATATTATTCTGTGTATTATAGTTTTTGATATTTTTAAATATTTTTTAAGATTTTTTTAAATTATTTCGAATTAATTATTATTTTTGACTCGAGTTAGACTCGAGTCAACTTTTAATTACAAGAATGCCACCGTGCGATTTTTACCCCCGCCGCCACCGGCGGCCCGGTCGGCGGCGAGTCTCGCGGCGGCGATGTCGGCAGCCCGGTCGATGTCGGCAGCCCGGCCGGACGAACCGTCGGCGGCCCGGAGCCGGCGGCGGAGTCGGCGGCGATTCGTGCGTGCCCGATTCGGTCCGGCCACGGGTGGGCGGCGACGTTGCGAGGTCGGCGGCGAGGTCGGCAGCCGGTCGGCGGCGAGCGCGGAGTCGGGGCCGCACGGCGGAGGCGGAAACCGGGCGGCGGCGGGCGGACGAGCGGCGGCGGTGTCAGGGGAGCGGGTTTGATTTTAGGTTTTTAAAATCCAAATTACCATTTTACCCATGCTTAAATAATTTAATAAAAATCATACCTAGGGTATTTTGGTAATTTCCTAAAAAAGCCGATTCCGATTTAAATCGGCCGATTCCGGGCCGATTCGGGGCCGCCCGATTCGGCCCCGAAATCGGATCGGCGCGACGCCGATCCGATTTAAATCGGCCGATTCCGCACGGAATCGGCCGATTTATGCAACACTGATCCTTACATTGGCTGTTGTGATATAATGTGAAAATTGAGTGTTAGCCTTTTTGTCATGTTACTCACTGTCAAAGTACCCATAATACATTCTTAGCGTTTGCCATCACGAGTACGAAGTATTTATTTCATAACTCAGTGCATACTGATAAATACTAGATCAGAAACATATGATGTTGCCCATATTCAGAATCTAGAGACTTTTTATTGATAATCTAGACATATGGGTGGGGTGCATACAAAAGTTGCAGATTTTCTTTCCCACCTCTCCATCTAGGAGAAGTCCGCATAAGGTTCTAAGAACCGAGTAGGCTTCACAGCTATAGGACTCCTCACCTCATGCCTTCCATCACTCCATGTGAGACTCCCGAAGTAGTACCATCCCTGCACCGTGTGATTCGAGAAGAAGCTCACACTAAACGATTGCACCTTCGCGGACGAGTTGAACACCAAAATGTTTGGCATGACAGACACCTTTACTCCTTGTGGAGCGACTACAGAAGCATGGTATGTAGAGTTGACAGGTCCAACATTAGTGACCACCCTGGATACTGTGATTAATCCATGGAGGTTAGGGATGCTTATAGCAGGAACATTCACGTCTAGCTTGGAAGGCCTCTTTGTTGGGCATTCAACAGGTTTCGAGGTTAGCCTTTTGAGAGCTGGGTATTTGTATCCCATGGCGCACAAGTATTGAATGTACTCAGACATGCCCATGTCATAAACAAGGCCCGGATCTACAGCTTTGTTGGGGTTGACAATCCCACCTCCATAGTCGAAAGGGTCGGCAATTTTTTGTGGACTATCCGAGATGATTGGCTCACCCCATTGGTCTGTGGTAGATGCTGTTGTACATGAAAAGAATGAGATTTTATGTTATAATCATATATGCCATTAATGATACAATCAATGAAAAATCAGACAAAATGGCAGAAAACCCAAAAAAAGTTGGGTGAATGTACCTGTGGTTACCAATGCTGATCTTATGGCGGCAGGAGACCAAGAAGGGTGCACTGATCTAAGAAGAGCCACGATGCCGGCTACATGAGGACACGCCATGGAAGTTCCAGAATCAAACTTATAGATAGCAGCAGGTATGACTTTGGTAGTGTTTGTTAATACCACAGTTGGACGATAGGCTGCAAGAATGTTCACGCCTGGTGCAGCAATATCCGGCTGTACAAAAAGGTTTCAGTCATTTGATTTTCGATCAGTTTTCTAATTTAGTAATTGGTACGGTTATCTCTCAGTTCTGGCATGGTAAATATATGCTGCGCATACATATGTATAAAGCTCTTGAAGACAAGGTTGTGATCGATCATGGAAAGAAGTATTTACCTTGAGAATTTCTGGAGCTATAGTATTAGGACCTCGACTTGAAAAAGATGCAATCTTTGTTGGCAGGGGTTTTCCCACGTAGGTTCTGGAAGGGCTCACCTTTGCAGTAGGTGATCTGTAGCCATGTCAACTTCATGTTTTCAGAAATTTCAGCATGACTAAACATCACTAGACATGATAATATTTCTCATTTTAAACAACTGAGAGGGATCGCAACAAAGGTATTCTTGTACCTTGAAGAGTAGTAGTACTTGATAATTTGGGTTCCGACCTCATAATCCACAAAAATGCATGGTGCATCCGAACAAGCACTGACAATTACAAGATAACGATCTGTTGCTATAATGACACCAAGAGCTCCACTTTCTTTGACGGTTTTCATACCAGCCTGGGAGCTGCCAAAGCAGAGTACAATGCTTCCAGCCATGGACGATTCATTCTTAGGCAAGCTGCTACACCGACTGCCACCAATCCCGAATATGAATTTGATAGTAATATATATCCGAACATATTATTTTTTTAAGAACAACATTTCCTTTCAATATGAGTTTTTAGTCTTACCCTCCACTTGCCATCAGAAATGTGCCTGGATAATACTTCAATTTCGCAAAACCAATATCTTTTCCGGACAGCATTCCCTGACCCTGTACCAAAAAGTTCAAAGTTTCAACGATTAAACAGCTTACCTCGGCACCTGAACAAATACTAAAGAAAATTAGCCATTGTTAATTTATCAAGCTAATTTAACATTCTTTCAGGTTATGTATCTGATAAGAGAATAAATTTTGACAAATATTTTTAATTTTTAATGGGGAATTAACAAATAGTTTATTATGATTGGTAGTGATAAAAATATAAGATACAATATTTTGAGATAAAGTAAAAGATACCCATACCCGCATTTAGAATTTTTTCTAATCTTTTTTAGATAATTGGAAATTTCTATATTTTTACATATTAATTTGGAAGATATGTATTTTTATTATTTTCATAATTTTTAATTAATTAATTTATAAATACGATAAGGATAGAAAATAGGAGTTGATAAATGCACGTATTTTTCTTATTCTTGAATTTTCCATTAATTAAATTACATATATAAGGGAAGAAAATATGAGTTAATAAACACACATATCTATAGAAATAATTTTAATAATGTTTATATATATAGGAATAATATACAATTGGAATAAAAAAAATTGTGTGTCATGTAGACAAATCACTAGTTTTTTATTAAAATAGAAAATCAAAAATCAATTTTCTAATAAAGGTGAAAAGTATGAGATTCAGCCAATTAATCAAAATATTGTAAAAAAATCAAATCGTCCATTGTATATTTTATTTAATTTGGAATACTATCATTGAATAAAATGTATCAAATCATTATGATCTAATTATTCAATTTGGAATAGTATCTTTGAATAAATGTATCAAATCATTATGAGCTCAATATTCATTAGGAAGTATATAAAACTAGAATTTATTTTTAACGTAGGTTGTCCACCTAATTTTTGTAAATTAGATTTGATAGTATATAATTTACATTTCAACAAAATTTTATTCAATACAAATCAAGAAAGTAAGGTGAAGATGAGGGTGTTTTCCATTACCAATATGGTTTGGTTGTTTCCAAGGGTAATGCGTGTGGGGAATGCCCTGTCCATGGTTGTGGCGGCCACACTGATCGTCCACGGCGCGGTGTTGGACACGGTGCCGGCATGGGGACCTTCGTTGCCGGCGGCGAACACCACCGCGACCCCCTTGCCACAGCATGGAAGGCGCCGATGGTGAGCCCGTTCTGCAGCTCCAGCTCGTAGAAGAGTGGCAGGGGCTTGGCCAGTGACACCGACAGCACGTCCACCCCGTCGCCGATGGCGTCGTCGAAGGCCTTGAGCACGTCCGCCGACGCGCAGCTGCCGGTGACCCAGCAGGCCTTGTATATGGCCAGCCGGGCCGCTGGGGCGCCGCCTCTTGCCGTCCCCCTCGCCAGCCCGCCGTCGCTGCTAGCGCCAGCAGCTGGCGATCCCCCCGCAGTCGATGCAGTGTGCGTGCCGTGGCCGGCGGCATCCCGGGCTGACAAGTATTCATTGTCAAGTGGGTTGTCATCGTCGTCGTCAGCGACGCCGCTGGTTGAGCCGGCAATTTCGGCCAAGAAGGCTTTGACGTACCAGCGGGCGCCGATGAGCTTCTTGTTGCAGACGAGCGTGGAGTTGAAGTGTTCACCGTCCACGCATCGGCCCTTCCACCGGGGTGGTATTGACCCTAGGCCATCGTCGGCGAAGCTCGGCGACTCTGGCCAAATTCCTATTGTATATACAGAAGACGCTAATTGAATATAATTAAGGTTTGAGAAAGCTTTATTTTCCAAATGGGCCTAATAAGTTAATTAGCCCAAATTGAAAAATTTTCGACATATCGTTATTATTATAGCTTGCATGTGTGGAAGAGAGATTATTTTCATGGCTTTGATTTGGTTTTTTGTTTTCGAAAATAAGTTTTTGATTGATTGGCTATTAATGTGAAAATCAAGAAGTCTAACTACAAATAAAAACACTTCGAGCTAGACCTGTGTCTATGACGCCGATGATAACGTCTTCTCCCATGCCATGACTCTGGGTGAGGAGGGTGTCGCCCAGGGTCGACTTAGCAGTGGAGAGAGGAAGGCCGAGGTAATCCCAGCTCCTTGTAGTGTGCAGCTTCAACATGTGATTAGGGACTACATGAACCACGTCTGAGTGCCCTGCATTCATTCATTGTATATATATATATATTAGCATGAATTGTTAAAACATGCAGGTTGATTGTAAACAGTGAACACTTGCTGCAAGCAGAGCATACTTACCTTCAATGATACGAGCTTGAGGGTCGGTGAGATGGGCCGCAAACCCCGAAAAGCCATGCTTGTAACTGTACAGAATCGACTCCGCAGCAGCAGCTTTGCTGGGTACGTATTTGAAGGAAGAGATGATTTATGTTAGAATCGAAATCAAAATTGTAGATGTAAACTTAGATGCTAGTTGTTAATGTACTGTGTGCTTGCCTTCCTAGAAAAGTTGCCAGGAGGTGGTGGTGAGACTTCTCTACTTGTGCAGGGTCGTCATGTTTTTTCTCGCCCATGTAAACAATGTACACCTGCGTCTTTAAGGTCTATATTAATCACGTGTTTAAACCGGTACGACAAATACTAATTATGATAGCTAATTCTCTTTCTGGTAGTAATTTAAGCCAATGCTAGCTAATATGCAAAATATTAGAAAACCATCTCAAGTTGATTTACTATAATATGTGCTCACATTTTTCACATGAGCACTGGTGAGTGTTGCTGCTGCGAGGAGCAGCAAGCAAAGATGGAAGGCGAATAGCAAGCGGTGGCGGCTCATTGCTTGCTGGTTAATTACCTGGCACCCTCGGACATTCTAAATAGACAGGAATTGAGCAACATTGATGATGATGACAGCAGAAAAAGACATGCATATTATTGCTTCTGTGCAGTGATGGAATAATGGCGGGCCAGATTATATAATGTCTTATTTTTCTTTTTCAAGAGAGAATAATGACTTCTTCTTTAGCAGGTGGGGACATATCATACACCTGAGTGTTCTTTCGTTTTGTTCTCCACCAGCGAGAGTCGCCAAATATTTTGTGAGACATTATTGAGATGATCATATCTTAAAAATGACGGCATAAAAAAGTTGCATTGAAATTCAAGCTCGGCGTTCTCCGTTCACATTATATAGTATTTTGTGTGTGTGTGTGGACGTGGAACCATTAATATCAACTATCAATGCGAGAATTGGTAGAGCAGGTTGGAGTCTTTCCTAAAACTCCTGAATAACATTGAATTACAAAAGATCTACAACCCAAAACCTTCTCCTGAATAACAAAGGTTTCTCGTTTCACCCAATTTCCAAAAATTAACTTATATGGTCGTGCAAACCCGTCGGAAACAGCTCGTGTGATTTTGCCCGCGTCCATGCGCCCAAGCTCCCGGAAATAAGACATAAACTAATTTATGTGGCTGTAACAAGCGCCCTTATCCTCTGAGCAGATTGAATTGACTAATTTAAGGTAGCATCTTCCTTCGAGGACCTGAGTGGGAACCCTTTTTCTGTAGATGAAAGATGATAGGACATGAAAGGCCGATCCGCCACCAACATAGCCAAAGAAGCAGAGTACGTGTTGAATATAATACGGCCTTTGCTCGCGTACGGACATTGATCATATAGAATTCACAAAATAAAAAGGAAACGGGGACGATGATTGGTAGGTTCTTCTTCACCCGAGTCGCCAAGGATTCCTTTCCCATGACTCTGCTTCCTACTCTGCTGCACGGGCGCCATGGCGATGACGACCTGCAGGTGATGAAGATGGAATCGAAGTGGAGTTGGTATGGATGGAAGCAAGGACGGGCCTTTCTCCCTGGTTGTTCTTCCTGAAAAGTCGGAAGAGAATAACAAACTAAAACGAAGATTTATTATCACCCAAATATGCCAATTACAATTCCCACACTCTGTTTTTATATCCCCTGTTTCACAAACCCCATCCCTGTTGTTTCCTCCAACCCTTACATTCAAACGCGTGCCCATTATATTCATACCAATGATACCATTGTCGCCTTTTGCTAGAAAAATCTTTCATAGGATTCCATAATTTGTGTTCTTCGCGTTTTTATAAACTATTGATTGTTCATCATGATGATGCATTTTCACATGAATTTTGTTTTTCTAAAGTTAAAGTAGAATGTTCACGTATTAATGAATAAAGGCCTCGTATATGATAATTATGTTTGGTCGGAGATCATACATGTCATCCTCACTTATCCCCACTTATCCAATAAAAGCGTCAATCTGATTTTCTCCTAAAGCTTTTTCTTTCAAAGCAATTTTCTCTTAAAGCTACATTATGTACATGATGAACTAAGTGTAAATGGTTTGTAATTTCAAACTATAGTTTAAAAACTCTTTTTCACTCTAAAATTTTTCAAGCTCATTTTATTTTATAGATTTCGAGTTATATTCCATGAATGACTCCCTATTATTATATATTTTATAGATAACTTCTTGACTTAATTAAAAAAATTATTGAAACCCTGCAGGGGCTAGAGGTCATTGGGATGGACTTTCCCTACCCCTTAGGCCTTACACAATATATATTATAATTTATAAGCATAAAATTTGTATGGCCTCTTATGGTGCTTTCTTGATGGATGCCACACAAAAACACGTGTCACCCACTACTAAAAAGGGTTAAATAAATAACAAAAGAGGTAAATATAATAATAATACAATTTCTAATTAAATATAACATGAAAAAATAGTTTAGGAAGTAAAGCATGCAAAGTGATACGAATTAAATAAGATTAAATAAGTTTTGTTCATGTAGCTAAATTATAAACAAAATTGAACAAAGCAAATAAAAATAACACAAGTCCACTAGAAATGATTTAATTGTTTATGTTTAACTGAATTGAAATAAGGAAAGTCTAACGGTCATCGACGGAAGAGTCGCAACACGCAGTTGAATTTCATTCTCAACTATCAACATGGAGACCCACTCGGGAAAATAATATCATGTTAATGCTGAAATTACTAAGTCGTATAATAAAAGTGAAAATAAGGTAATACTCATATCAAATTTCTCGTCATTTTTATTATCTTGTTATATGAGCTTATGTTGAGCTCCTCAGGACAGTCTCCCCTTTCAGCTTCTTTTCCATATATATATATACATATGTCACGGACCTATTCTATAAATAATGGTCCATTGGCACCCTTTTCAGCATTAGGATAGATCAATTCAGTTTAATTATAATTTAGCTTAGTTTGAGTAAGTCAAATGTGAACTTAAACCAACCGAGACCTCAATTGAGTACTACAAATTCACAATCATTGTATGAAACAATAAAATTAGACACCCACAATAACGACACACAATCTTAATCTAAACGAAACAATAAAATTATTCCTACGTATAATTTTATACGAGTGGAATGCTGACTTAATTATATCATGATTACAACTCAACAAAATAAATCATGCAACAAGCAAAAATAAAATAAAATAAAATAAATCTTTACATTTACAAAATTATAACATGACTGATGAGATAATTAATTATTCATCTAACACAATCATTTAAGTCATACCTTACATTTTAAATTAATTGTATAAATTACAATTCACATTTAGTCAACGATAAAAATAATTATTAACTTACTAGCATATATTTAATTACTAATATTAGTATATTTTCCTTTGTACGATAATTACTTAAACAAGAAAATATATTAAGATTACGATATTGATAATTAAGGTTACAATTTATACCTTTAATCATAATCAATATTAATATCAATTTAGGGAGTAAGAGATACTTAATTTGTTAAATAAAAGTTTGGGTAGACATATAAAAATTGATTAACTTTTTACTAATTCCATATATTTAGTTTGGAAATTTATGAATTTTTTTATTATCATAATACAAAGGATACCACAAGCAATATTATTTTAAGTGACCCACTCAATAAAGGTTTGAAATTTAATTATTTTTCAACATTTTTCCAAGATTCAACACCTTTGATTATCACATTATTATATTTAGTAGCACATTTTCCTACTATACTAACTCATTATTAAAATAATCTTTTTCTACATCATGCTTAGTTTTTCAAGAATTGAACATAATTTAATAATAATTCTATTATATCTTACGTGCTATTACATAGTATTAAACTTAATATTGTAAAGGTGAAATTTTTACTTTATCAATTACTTATAACTATCCAGTTTAATCAATAACTTATAATGCATGAACTAATTATCAATAATTAATCACTATAGTAATTATATTAATCATTGATTAACATAGTTTATTTATCACAACCGTGATTATTTGTGGTCATAAATTAATTATTAATTTGATCATCATGGTCATGTTTATGTATTAATTACTTAGAAAAGAAAAGATCATTTCTTTCATAATCAAAATTAATTATAACAGTTATATTAATAATTTTAAATATAATTCATTAATTAATTGATAATAACAATTTTTATACAATATATATAAATCATAAATTTATTATAAAATATTCTAACACACAACAATTGCGTGAAATAATTATATTACCCATGAAGAATTAGTACAATAATTAATTGACTTAGCAAATTGTGACTAGTATTTAATATAATACTAATATTAATACAAATCATGGAGTAATGGTAATAATACTTATCCTAATATAAAACAGTAATAATATTAATATTAATTAATACAGACAAGGGCATTAATCATAATACTAACAAGCATAGTAATTCATTTAATCTACAAAGCAACAACAAGTAGAAAAAAAGAAGCAAAACGACACAGCAAGCAATAGGTATGGATATCCTCCCAAGAATACATGCAACAAGGTAAAAAGAATGGCTACCCATTACACACATGGAGCGAAGTGCGTGGGTAATAGATCATGTTATGCACCAGACAAACAAGTAATTAGAAGCTTCCCCACACGTAAACCAACAGCAAGAAAGAAGGAGAAAATAATAACCAAGAATGATGAGATGTACACATGCATGCTAACAAGAGCATAGAAAAAATAAGGCGAGGAAACAAGAGGATACCCGCGGATAACAGGGAAGGAGGAGAAGAAGATGAAGAGAAGAGAAAGAGACAGCGGTAACTGGTAAAAGGGGAAGGACTAGTCCAAGGGATTTTAACGTGAAAAAAACTACCAACTTCCCACAAAAATCTCCCAAAATCTTATAACATCAGAAATATTTTTATCCTCCCAAAAGACATAATCTACCAAACATCACCAAAACCATCAATCCAACCAACATACACGGCCAGCTCAATGCCGAGCCAATGGTGGGGCGGTTTAGCCCTGGTGACTCCCAAAGATAAACTAAACGCATAGGGTTTACAGCATATTTGGAAACGAAGGCGATATTGAATGAAGTCCATTAGATTTTATCTTACGGTCATCCTTTAAAATAGCTTATATATCCCTTTGTGCGCTATAGCTCTTATATATAAACATAGATATATAAATAGGATAGAACTGAAAATAGACATTAGGCATAGAAGATAGATCCTCTCTTTTTCCTTGCTTTCTATTTTCTTTTCCTGAGTTTTTCCAAAACCCCTTTTCTTCGAGTTCTCAACCACCTATCACGATCTATGGAGGGCGTTGAAGACCTGCATACGGATGTATTGCAGTCGGACCGGCAACTTATGGGAGACGTCGGTGTTGTATGTGCGCGGCAGGAATTGACGCTGAAGTTGTAGCAGTCTGCGCGCGACAGGGACACCGCCTACGGCTAAGGTGTCTCAGATCGGAAAACTTGTTCGGACTGGATAATTCCTTTTTCTTTAGATCCACCGGTGACGTTGCCGGGGAGAGGAACCACCAGAGGAGTGGAGTTGGGTGCAATTGGTGCCAAGTGATTGGTCTCAATGGAGGCGAGGGGCCAGGCAAGAGCAGTTGCGGATGGAGGAGTTCGATCCAGCGGTGGGTTGCCGAGTTCAGGATGTCAAGTACAGGAATGCGCTGGAGAAGGAGCACGAGGAGGAGGAGGCCGCCGAGGGCCGGCGTCGAATGAGGAAGTGCAAGGCAAACGATGCCGAGACAGTCACAGCATCATCGGAAGCCGTAGGCGGTGGTGCGAGGCTCGGCCAATACTGCATGCATCGGAGGAGGAAGCACCCAGAGTTGGAGTTGCATGCAAACATGCATGCATGCTTGAAGTTAGAGATTGCCAACATCTTGGATCGTAGACGGACTAATTATTAAAGAGCTGGGAGTAACTGAAGTCTCGGATGAGGTGAGTTCGCTTGGATTCTTTTTCTTCCCCTTTTTCATTAAATCTCTTCTTCTAGCACGATTGCTTATGATCTCTACTATCTTAGTTGGATGGAATGGCTCTCTCTCCATGCCTGTTAATTTATTTTTATGCGGGCAATGCTTCAAAATTGGGGGGCGTGTTTTAATTGACAAGTTACTTGCTTTAGTTGTTATTTGGTTCACATGACACAAGTCTCCTACCCTCACCCTTTATCATGTTTTTAGGTGATCGGATTTGTTTATAGATGATCCCATGGTTAAGACTTAAACAATATTATTACCATGGTGATATTATTACTATTATGAGCTTAATAATGGGAGAGTTCTATATGCAATTAGTGTAGTCTCATCTCTTATTAACAATTCTCATGTGGAGGAGGATTGTGTCCGGGCTCCAAATAGCTCTAATTTAAGTATGCTAAATAAGCGTTGCAGGTACTTGTCTCACATGTTGATCTCCTTAATTTATAACTTAAACTCACACTATTGTAACAAACACATCGGAGAGAAGGGCTAGTACTCCATCAATTAGGACGGTACTCGATCTAGCTCGTCTATGGAGAAGTAAGCTGGAGTGTAAGGGCTAGATAAGAACAGCAACTTCACCACAGGCAACGCAATGCAGTGGGATTTCTTGTGGGAGTTCTGCTCCCTGCTCTGAAGAAGACGGGAACAACAAGACCCAAAGATTCGGCAGCGGATGCATGACGGCCGGCAACAACATGTGGTTGTTGGAGCAGATGACTAGTGGCACATGAAGGAGTTCGTTCTGAGCGACTGTTTTGCACAAGGGAACCATATGGACATCACAAGGATTTGAGCTGAAGAGATCATTGCTGAGATTTACATTACTTAAGAGCATTGATTCTTGGAGAACGCCTAACGACGGAGGAGATCAAGAGAACTGCTAGAGATGATCACCACCAAGGAGTTGACATTATCAAGAGATGAATGTTGAGCTCGGGACCGTTCAGAGTCGCTTGCTTGGACATGCTCTACAACATAGCCATGGATTTCATCACAAGATGATGGTTGTTCCACAGTTCTACTGGATTAATTGGGTTCGGTGTTGGACCTTGTATACCAAGAGTTATGTGCTCTTTATGGAAGAACATTGTACAACCATTATTTGAGTCAGTAGATGGTTTGATCGGGCTTTTGCCCGTGGGTTTTTACCCTCACATTGAGGGTTTTCCACGTTAAATCCGGTGGTGTTGTATGTCCTCCTTCACTTACTGTTTCTTAGTTAATACGCTCTTAGCCTCCTACTACGTGCCACAGATCACACGCATTGAAGAGTCAAGAGTATCACATATATAATGGGTTTACACAATATTTTTAATCTAAAAGCATAGAAGATTGGAATGTTTTTCATTTTACTAAATTAATGGATTCATAACCAGTAAAAACAAAATTAAAGAGAGCAGTCAAGACTAATCATCAATTCATTTTAACAAGCCTCTCTATACTGGGATCCTTGTGAACGCTTCTTTTCCAAGTTGTATTCTTCATTAAGGGGCATGCAAAGCAGCTTGTAGAGAAAATAATAAATAAATTACCTTAAAAGAAATTATGCCCTTTGTTGTTATTAATTAATTTGCCTTTTTGGCTTCAGCTTGATCGTCTTTGTTATTATAACATCTGCTCCATTCACTTAATTATGTATCACGGTTATGAATTATAGTTCCACAATCGCATATTTATATTGACCCATCGCGCAAGCCTTTTCCACTAGTAATAGGTTTACGAACCTTGTAAGAACCGAGTAGGCTTCACAGCTATAGGACTCCTCACCTCATGCCTTCCATCACTCCATGTGAGACTCCCGAAGTAGTACCATCCCTGCACCGTGTGATTCGATAAGAAGCTCACACTAAACGATTGCACCTTCGCGGACGAGTTGAACACCAAAATGTTTGGCATGACAGACACCTTTACTCCTTGTGGAGCGACTACAGAAGCATGGTATGTAGAGTTGACAGGTCCAACATTAGTGACCACCCTGGATACTGTGATTAATCCATGGAGGTTAGGGATGGTTATAGCAGGAACATTCACGTCTAGCTTGGAAGGCCTCTTTGTTGGGCATACAACAGGTTTCGAGGTTAGCCTTTTGAGAGCTGGGTATTTGTATCCCATGGCGCACAAGTATTGAATGTACTCAGACGTGCCCATGTCATAAACAAGGCCCGGATCTACAGCTTTGTTGGGGTTGACAATCCCTCCTCCATAGTCGAAAGGGTCGGCAATTTTCTGTAGACTATCCGAGATGATTGGCTCACCCCATTGGTCTGTGGTAGATGCTGTTGTATATAAAAAGAATGAGATTGTATTTATAATCATATATGCCATTAATTGCAGAATCATAGATGAAAGATAGCTAGCCCGTTGATTTATTCATAGGAAATATTAATGATACAATCAATGAAAAATCGGACAAAATGGCAGAAAACCCAAAAAAAGTTGGGTGAATGTACCTGTGGTTACCAATGCTGATCTTATGGCGGCAGGAGACCAAGAAGGGTGCACTGATCTAAGAAGAGCAACGATGCCGGCTACATGAGGACACGCCATGGAAGTTCCAGAATCAAACGCATAGATAGCAGCAGGTATGACTTTGGCAGTGTTTGTTAATACCACAGTTGGAGGATAGGCTGCAAGAATGTTCACACAGTTGGAGGATAGGCGAGCTTACGGTTTTTGGGGATGGGGGGCAGGAGGTGTTACAGTAATTAACATTTTCCGACGGAATTTGCAACCGCTAATTTAGTCAAAATTGAAGTTATAAAATTTTTCAACTTATTTGCGACCATATACACGGTAGCAATTTTATTTTCAAATTATTAAATTTTGTAATAAATTTTAGTGACTGATATGCTGCTGAAAAAAGCGGTTGCGACAATAGTTAGCGACCATAAAACGTGGTTATAAAGGTCCACTGGCTAATTTGGTCACTAAATAGTTACTAATCCATAGATCTATTTTGCAATCAGCTTTGTGGTTGAAAGATAGTCGTAAATATTACATGTTTTAACGTGGTCGCTAAATTGCACTCTTCAAACTCTAATAATTGATGAACGACTTTCTACTAGTGAAATAAAAATGTTACTGTTACATTTGTCATTTTTTCCTATTTTGTTAAACAGTCTAAAAAGGAATTAGCCATTTTATTTCAATTTAACTCAATGGTAAGCCAATCTACCACTTGCATGTGCATTAACCCATGCCAAGGACATGCCTAAAAAGATTCCAAAATTTATTCAATATATTTTACACCCAATAAAGAGAACCCAAAATATGTCCACCTTCCGAGCCTCTCCCCTAGCCACCGCCCCAACACCATACTATCTTTATAAATATACTAGAAAAGATATTGTGCGATGGGTAATTCTTATTATAAATAAAATTTAATTTTATAAAGAGTTTTTATTGAATAATAAGATAGAATATAATAATTTAATATCTTAAACATATATTTTGATTGACTTTAATGAAAAATAATTAATTAAATGAGGAGATAAATTATAAAAAATTGATTTTTTATTTTTATTTTTATTGTATTTTGATTGGATTAAGTCTCTTACTTTTACTTAATAAGAGTAGATCTCTTCTAATTCAAAACCCACCATAGTATGTGTAGTAAATGCAATCGAAAGACAGCATTTGCTTTAAGTAAATATACATATCTCCAACCTGCCGGTAGTTTAGTTTTTACTATTTAAAAAAAACAAATTTAAATTAATTAAACCATAGTGGTTTTGTCGAACAAATTTCAGTCTCTCATTTCCATACTCAATATAATAAATTTATCACTTTTATCCAGTAAATAATAAATTAATTGTCTCTAATTTATTTAGTATAATATAATTTTTTATAATATATAATTATTTTTATAGGGTCAAATTGATAAATATTTTGTCTTATAAAAAATCGATGACAATTATTTGATAATTAATTATTATAGTTATAATCGTACATAAGTAAACAATTAATAAACACACACACACATACACATATATATATATATGATACTGAATATTTTGTTGCCCTATAAATTTTTTTGAACAAGCAAGAAATACATAAAAATTATAAAAAATAAAATAGTATTTAGAACATTTTCTAATTAAATACATGTGATAAATTAATTAAAATTTTTATTTTCTTTATTTCCCTTCATAAATCTTTTTCTTTTTTCTTTATCCTACAATCTATCCAGGAGGACGGAGGTTTGGTTCTATTCTTAGTCTTCATGTTTTTAGCAGGATGCATGAAGGCAATTGGGAGGTGAAAGCTCTCTGATTAGTAGTAATCCTACTAGAACAAAGGAAAGCATTATTCTTTCAGCTGTTCCGTCTGTTCAGTTGCCTAGTGATGGCCCAAGCCAGAGGCAATCGGTAGCGTGGTTTAGAGAGGCATGGATTTTACTAGCTTTGTTTTATTTTTCATGTCTGTTAACTTTTATCTGGTTGTTACAGTTTTGTTAATTATGTTTTTTATGGTACTGTAGGTCATAGAAACTTTGATCAATCGTGTTGATCTATCAGAAGTTGGGGCGGAGAATTCTGTTGACTTTTTGTTGAATGAGGCAGATGAAGCCCTGATAAGTGCTTTCCTGTTTTATTAACAGCCAAGGGAGAGACGTACGAAGAGGTAGGTAAATGGAACTGTAAGCAACATTCAGTTGTGAGTAAATTTATTGGAAACATTGATATGAAGGATGGATAAGTTAAATATTTACCAAAGTTGTTTATATGATAATGAATCCTTTTTGGACCCTCTGTTTTGCAGATAGTGGGCATGGCAAGGGCGATGTTTAAATGTTGTAGGAAGGTTGAAGGAGTGAATAATGGAGTCGACATTGTGGGCACGGGTGGCGATGGAGCCAGTACAGTGAACATCTCGACCGGGGCTTCTATACTTGCTGCTGCTGCAGGTGTGAATGTGATTAAGGTATAGACCATTTGTTTCCATGTCCAAAAACTATAATTTTCCTGTGCAACTAATTGCTTCCATGAAAAATTAAAATGATCACCATCTGTTTCTTTCTTCTTAATAGCAAAGAAATCGTTTTCTAATTCCTCTGCTTGTGGAAATGCTGATGTATTAGGAGATTTGGGAGTGAATATTGATCTGGATGCAGAGGTTAGTTGCTTCATTCTTGGTACTTGATCATGTTGATAAGTTAATAGTTTCTGTCTCATACTTTGTCTCATATATAGTGTCTAACTTAAAGTAGACTAGGAACTACTCCTGAGTTATTCATTCCTGCTATATTTGTTTTCTTTGTGATTCGTTAGTATGTTTGTGTCAATATCTGAATTGTGTTTCCTCAGAAATGTTTCTCAGAAATGGGTTTCATAATCTTAGTTTTCGTATTTTTTAAAGTTTGTTATTCCAGAGTGGAGTTTCTCTTTTCAGAGGTCTGATGGTGGGTTTAAATCTCAAAAATCAGTTTGCAAGAAATTCAACATTAACTTTTCTGTTTCTCAAAGATGAAAAGGGTTGCTAAACTTATGCCACGCACGATACTTTTTTGTTTTTTATTTTTTATTAAGGTATAGTCCACACGAAGGATAATCCTTATATTGGCTGTTGTGATATAATGTGAAAATTGAGTTTTAGCCTTATGTCATGTTACTCACTGTCAATGTACACATAATACATTCTTAGGCAAGCTGATAAATACTAGATCAGAAACATATGATGTTGCCCATATTCATAATCTAGAGATTTTATTGATAATCTAGATGCAGCT